>CM049875.1:20479793-20709671 GCA_027474115.1 Schizopygopsis malacanthus
ATGTTGTGGGCCTATATTTCTGCTAGAGGTCCTGGAAATATTGTTTAGACACATGGCATTGTGGACTCTATCAAATACCAACAAATAAAAAATAAATAAGTGACTGACTCTGTTAGAAATCTTATAATGGCCATGTTTGGATCTTCCAACCGTACAATAATCCAAACACAAACCTCAAAAACAAAACAAAAATGGGTCATTAAGCACAAAACCAAGCTTCTGCTATGGCCATTCCAGTCCTCTGACATGAACCCTGTAGAAAATGAGTTGGGCGAACTGAAGAGAAGAACCACCAACATGGAGCTGGGAATCTAAAGGGTCTGGAGTGATTCTGGATGAAGGAATGGTCTCTGATCTCTTGTCAGGTGTTCTCTAACCTCATCAGGCATTATAAGAGAACATTTAGAGCTGTTAAACTGGCAAATGTAGGTTTCAAATAGTATTGAATAAAAGGGTGCCGTTAATTGTGGCCAATGTGTATTAGAGAAAAACATTTATTTCATAATGATATTTCCCCCATTTTAAATTGTTATTATCCAATGACAGGTTATATTTTTGTGATTTATTTAACATGGCCTATAAGAAAAACATTAAATGAAATCTAAAAAAAATATATTTTTTCATTGTTAAATATAAGATGAAATTAAATTAAATTATGCCGTTTTTGTCTTGGGACATTTAAGAAAATTTATTTTTTATTTTTTATTTAAATTCTGTAACATACATAAAATCTATTTATTCATTCATTCATTCCCTCACTCACGGTTGATGGAAACTAATCAATGCATGCATTCAGCTTAAAACATAAAAAGCCACAAAAAGTAAGTGAAATAAGTTTTAAAAGTCACACTGCAGCAAGTCAATAAACTGGGGGGATGCTAAGAATAATTTCCTATGAATTCACTGCAGTAGCTATGTGTTAAACACTGGCTCACTAAAGCTGTGATGCCCTACTGTGCCCTGGCTATAGTGACTCACAGGATGGATGGGATGATTAAATGACTCAGTGGAAAGCTTATAACAAAAAACATTAGAAACACTATGAGCAGCAAAAATAGAGAAATTAATTCTCCTTGCCTAGCTCCAATTCTGAAATTAAAGACTGTTCTGTTTTTGTTTCTTTGTTTTAAAATATTTTCATGAGAGGCTTTTATTTGATTATAAAACCAAGGTAATCATGAAGGGGTTAAAGGAAGAAAGTGCAATCCATGGACATATGATGTGGGACTGTGCAGAGATCAGGGTGCGTTGTCTTTGAGTGCTGAAGTTTTCAAAGTTGGGAAAGTTGGGAAAATTTGAGTTTTTCAAGACATAAGGGCAGGAGGTTGTCAACTAGAGTTGACTGTAGAAAAGTATGCAGCATGATTTACGCTGAGAGACTATTGAATAACACTTAGAAATAACTTCAAGCCTTGCGTTGGGACTAAAATGTAATATAGGCATAGATTGTCATATAGTTTCATGCACAAAAATATACACTGCAAGTATCAGTGTACAGTGTTTTTCTGTGCTACATTGGCTTTCTTTTTGCTTGTATACTGCTATTTGGAATATAAAAATAGTTGTTGAAAAGTTCATTATGTAAATAGTTCAATAAAAAGTCTATGCAAAAAAAGTAACAAACTGATAAACTGTAACCAGCAAAAGCACATCATACTAGGAATTTCCCAATCAAGTTAAAACCGAACCTATATGCTCTTGGTATGCAGTATGAGCCAGGTGATTTCAAGAATGAATGATTTAGCTTTATTTCATTAACTCAGAATAGCAAAGGTACATTTACTTGATGGAAAGCAATTACTATGGCTAACAGACAGGCCGAGGCAATTTGAAGGTTCTAATTTCATAATTCTTTAGATCAATTATCATGACATGAGGAGAATAGTGTTACTGTATAAGATCTAGAAATGAATATGCCATAAAATGGCTGAACATTTACAAAAGTGCCAAAGGACATATAGCTAGTGTTTGAACTTAAATGAAGTTTGGGGTCGGTAAGATTTTTTTTTTCTGCATTTGATCAAAAAAAGAAAAATAAATATTGTGAAATATTATTAAATTTAAAATGACTGATGTCTATTTGAAAAGATTTACAAATATATTACTGTCGCGGCAGAGCACATTTTCAGCAGGCGTTATAGTCTTGTTATACTACGGGGCCGTTGAATGCTTGAATCTGATTGGCTGACGAACGTTCTGAGGTGTCCAATTATTTTCAGGGAAATGCACAGCGAACGTGGTTCCAGACAGCTCTCTTGACCACATTACAGTTCCGTATCACTTCGCCAAATTATTTATCTTATTTCAAAGGTCTTATAACAGAAAAATAACCAAAACCAACAATAACACTGGCCAAACAAATAAATGCATTAAACAAAAGGATACAATCGACAGATTTTTTTCATTTATTTGCCACAAAATTTGGCAACCGAAGTATAAGTGGAATAATTGACTCCGAGCTGTTGAATTATTAGATAAATAATGCACACCTGAGGTGTAAAAGCCACTCCGCTTTGCGTCGTGACCACATCACCACCTCGGGTGTGCATTATTTTTCAAACAATTAAACGGACCATCATCAATTATTCCTTACATATATATATATATATATATTTACAACCCGAATTCCGGAAATGTGGGGATGTTTTTTTTTTGTTGAATAAAATGAAAACTAAAAGACCTTCAGATCACATGAGTTAATATTTTATTCACAATAGACCATAGAGAACTTAACAAATGTCAAAACGGAGAAATATTACACTTTTATCCACTAAATGAGCTAATTTCAAATTTGATGCCTGCCACAGGTCTCAAAAAAGTTGGCAAGGTGGCAAAAAAGGCCTGAAAAAGCAAGACATTTTGAAAATATTCAGCTGGGAGAACATCTAGCATAGATGTATATCCCCCTTTTTTACCAAAAAAATTAATGTGTTTAAATGTAATTAAAGACAAATTCAATTTGGGTGAAACTTGTTTACGGTTTTCCACAATTTTATTACTTGTGGAAAAACTTAAAAACAAAATTAAATAATCATAAAGTATTTATTTTTGTATATTATATATATTTTTTATTAATAAAAATAGTGTTTTTTTATTAGCGTGTTTTGTGTTTTGCTTTGTTACCGAGAACCGTAGATTTTCACTGGTATTGGTACAGAATACTGAAATGTTGGTTCCGTGACACCACGGACCTTAAGAGACATCTCAAGGCATTCCATAATGAAATGGAAGTAAGTCAAGACATTAACGTAATGTTACGTTCTATTTTAGAAAGCTCATGCCAACTCATGAGGCTGTGGTTAATGTGTCTCATTTTAACGTTAGCTTTAAACGTTAGCCACTGGAGCTGAAAACTACTGAGACAAACGTGTGTGACTAGTGTGTGTGTGTATTTGTTTTTGAGAGAGTGTAAAGTGTGTGTGTGTGTGTGTGTATACTACTAGTTACTTACACTATATTGACTGGGTTAAATAGAATTTCATTACTAAAAAGAGACTAAAATATAATTTTCTTTGACTAAAACTAGACTAAAATGTTCAGACTTTTAGTTGACTGAAACTTGACTAGACTAAAAAGAGTATGAACGTGACTAAAACTAATAAAAAACGTCCCAGGTTACGTATGTAACCATGGTTCCCCGAGGGAACGAGACGCTGCGTCGAGACGCATTTGGGGGACGCCTTCAGCGATATCCAGCTCTGAATCATATGTGTAATCAGTACAAACGATGGGCAAGACGTCATGGGCGGGTGACGTAATGACCAGGAGGCTTAAAAGCACATGGGGTGCAACCAGCGTTAGCTTCTAGGAATGAAGCATAGCTCTAGTAGGGATGCCGGAAGTATGGCCCTGCGACGCAGCGTCTTGTTCCCTCGGGGAACCATGGTTACATACGTAACCTGGGACGTTTTTTATTAGTTTTAGTCACGTTCATACTATTTTTAGTCTAGTCAAGACGCATTTGGGGAACGAGATATCTACGCCGCCAGACTTGCAAATCCCTGCTTAGAGTGGAAGAGCACAGCTATGGCAAGAGAAAAGAAGAGCCAGGAGTGGCTCGCAAATCTTTGTCAAGAACCTGACGAATGTGAGGGGCGTAGACCACCCTGCAGCGTTGCAGTACCGGAAAGGCCTTGAAGGCCGGCATACCTTGAGATGAGTGAGCCTTGACTCCCAACGGCGAGGGGAGATCAGAGGACTCGAGGTTATAGGATTGCATCATGATGCCCCACTAGAGGGTTTTGCCTACTGAAAGGCCACCAAGAGGGGCGTGGTAGGCCGCTATAGCTGCCACATGGACGCAGCTCGATGTTCCCGGAGGGGAACTAAAATTACATCTTCACACAAAGACTAGACTAAAACTCAAATTAAAACAGGCCGCCAAAAACAACACTACTGCCTGCAGTCCAGATATTTCACCTATAGAGAACATTTGGTGCATCATTAAATAAAAAATATGTCAAAGATGACCACAAACTCTTCAGCAGCTGGAAACCTATATCAGGCAAGAACGGGACCGAATTTCCAGAACACCAAAACTCCAGAAACGCATAATCTCAATGCCCAGACATCTTCAAACTGTTTTGAAAAGAAGAGGAGATAATACACCATGGTGTAACCCCAAACATGCCCCCTATTATGAGACCGGTAGCAGGCATCAAATTTGAAATGAGCTCATTTTGTGCATAAAAAAAACAAATTGTGAGTTTAAACATTTGCTATGTTATCTGTGTTCGATTGTGAATAAAACATTGGCTCATGTGATTTGAAATTCTTTTAGCTTTCATTTTATTCAAATGTAAAAAAAATATCCCAACATTTCCCGAATTCGGGTTGTTTAAATATATAAATGTAAGGGATAACATACAGACAGCAAGCAAATTGTTTTATAAATAATAAAATAGTTGTATCACGTAAAATAAAAGAGATCACATAGTGATATGAAAGACATGAAACTAGCACGGTGTATGAGATGTATGTCATTATTCAAAAATATTTGACTGCAGAATGCCATAGTTGTATAATCAGAATCAAGTATTCCAAAGAGCTGTATAATAACTGTATATAAGTCTATATGTACTATATGCTGTACATAATTAGGATAATTTGTAATCAATAAATAACATTTGGTTCTCTATATGAAATATCAGAACACCACAGTATACGGGACTGGGATAATGATTTAAAAATCAATAAACCACCCGTTTCAAAAAAGAAAGAAAAAAGTTAGCACAAAAGTTAGCTGTGAATTAAAGACATTGATCAATACACACTGCTAGATACTTATGAAATTAAACAGCACATGCTTCATATTTACACAACAAGCCAATTCTATTCTATAATAGAATCATATTGCACATTAAAATATTGTCTAAAAAATATATGTAGAACTCTTCCGGCTTGTCAGTCAACACAGATACATTGTATCTGACACATAGGTAACAATCATGATGCAAGCCAGTGGCATAGCAATGTAGTGGTTTGCTCTGGGCATTTCTAAAATAAAACTGGCAGAATGGTGGTGCAAGTCTGATCTCTAATCCTTCAATTCATCAGGAAAACAGAAATTGAGTAAGAGTCTAAGAGAAGGATGCTGCATGGAATGTTAAAAGGGTGGAAACTAGCGACAGCAATGGGAGACGAAGGATGGTATAATGTTACATGTTCTGTTTCCTGTCTGTCAAGTCTTGAAAATTCATTCAGGCTGTTTGTTTGTGGATGTGTGTGTTTTTGTTTTCTTTCTTTCGTTTTTTACCTTCCTGGAAAATATGCGACTTAACCACATTGTGATAAGAATACAAATTACCACGAAGGCTTTTTTTATCAGTTTTGATTTGCAAGATAATTTTAAGATAATTCTGTCTCTTCCTCAGCTGTGCTCTTGTAGTAATGCCAATTCATTGCAATCTTTTTAATTCACTATAAATAAGAAAAGGTCTGAGTAGTTGTAATAGTTATATGTAAAATATATGGCAACTGCCAGAGTAACAATTATTGAGTTATCGTGGACATGAGCCTTCAGCATCTCTTCAGTAACGACAAACAGCTAAAAAAAATTTCACAATAATGAGGCGAGGATAAAGGAAACCAGTGTTGATCAGGGCAGACTTCATTTCAATAAAAATATAGCTTAGTTATAGATGGTTAGCCTTGAGTCAGACTTTATTAGACAGAAGAATAATCATTGTTGGTATATGGGAGCTTTCCTACATAATTAGTTTATTAATATAATCAGCCCCCAGCCTTTCAGGCAGCTTCATGCAGCTTAGATTAGGATTGTTGGAGGAGAAAAAAGAAGAAAGGAAGGAAAACTTAATTATATTCATTAATAATCCTCACATATACTTTGAATGAGAAAGCAAACCAAATTAAATGAATAGGCCAGACATAAGCAGACCAAAATACAAAGATTTATGAGGATGCTCCAGGATATTTTATAAGAAAGAAAGGGGGCGGTAAATGCTTTCTTGTGATCTTGGTGTTGTTGTTTTCTTTTTCTGTAAATATGAATAAAACACACATCTATTATGAATCTATAAATCAGTAAATCAGAACATTGTGCACTGTGTATTTTTTGTTTACGTTGTCTTATGCTGTCATCTCAAAGTGATAGTGACACCTAGTGGTGTGGATGCAGCATCACACACAAAACAATGATAGAAATGTGCCATTCACAATCATGATTCGTTCAGTTGTAAATTACTGAACGTGTAAAGTAAAAGGCAGCTTATAAAAAAAAGGTAATAGTATTTTCTTGGTCATGTGATTTCAACACACCTCTGTTCATAATAAAAAAAAAAGTGAATTGGGTGGGTGGGTTTCCATCAAATTGTTTGAGCAGATGGTGGTGGTATGGTAGTACTGGTAACCTAGTAGCAGTAAATACAAAAAATGGAAGAACGCCATCAATGGAAATGGCCAATTAGTGATGTAGGTTTAATGTTCGCTACATCAGAATTAATTCAGAAAATGCGTTTCCATCTCCCATTATTCGCATTAGCCTTTTTTCGCACAAATCAAAAACCACCTCAAGCGATTGTAAAAATGTTTTTGCGAATTAAGGGATGTTTTTTTGTATTATTAGGCATTTCCATCACTCGTTTCTAATGCAATACTTCAAAATACGCATTAAAACAGGGTGATGGAAACATAGTTAATGAGATACTAAGGGCCAGATTAACTAAACAGAGCAAATTAGCGTGATAGCATAATCCAATAAAAGTCTCAATTGAAAATTATATTGGAGATCTACTCACAATGTGTAAACTAAAGAACACATGCACTCTAATCAATTCCATAAATACCTAACTAGATTAGCGCAGGGTTGTAAACAAGCAAGTTTATTTTCTGGTTGTCATACTCTCATTAAGTTACAGTTTTCATCTGCTCAAGCAGAATGTTAATGACATCTTGTGCTTCAGCTAGGTATCTCTGGTTAAAATTAGCTAACACTAAAGTCAGTGAATCCATGCTAACATACAAACCTAAATAACTGTTCTCACGTCATGTACAGTGTAGGTGAAAACACATAAACAAAGGTTTACATTTCAGTGCCTCTCCATATTAAACTGGTTAAATGTACATTAATTTAATCTTCCACTTCAGTACATGAACAGTGTTAATCCTGCGTAATGTCATTTGCGATCGCGACGACCGTAACATGAGGCTTCTCCCGCTTGTATTGTGATCTGTAAACCATCGCTTCCAAATTAGTCTTGTTACCTAACATATTCATTTTTAAATATTCAATGTATCCCTCTATGGCAATTTTAAGTCCCACTTCAATGATGAGAGGTGGTCCTTCTGTGTTCAAAATTGATCAAAAATGCCTTGGAACAGAGTTTTCACACTGACAGCTGTGTTGTAAGACAGTTAGCAACAGTAAATAAGGGGGGCGGTTTTGTGTTTTTGGTTGTTGCATGATTTCTCCACCTATACATGTTTTGTCTAAAAGCAAAATTCCTACAAATGCATATAAAATAAGGTCAGCCATGATCATAACTGTTTCACTGCATGTGTTTAGTAGATCCTGGCAGTTTTTTAATCCCAAAAGAGGGTAAGTGCTTTACTGATAGTAAATCTGGCTGTAAGTGCTAACCTAACTTTTAAACATCAACTATATGCAGATATCCAGATTCAGAAAGAAGATAAATAATCTGATTTAAAAAGGGGCCAACAAGCAAAAGTACTAAACATAGCCATGTACATTTTACACTCACTGTGATTTTGGCTTAGGGAGAAACGGCTCCATTCAATCACAGACAAAAGCACCAGAATGAGAAACAAGGCACGTCCAGCAGATCACAGGAGTCAGTAGAATCAAAGAGGTAAAAATCTGAACCGCTTAAGTCTGTGATGGTGAGGGCAGATAAAAGTCACTTTCATCAGGGCCAATTAAATAAAATAGAGGACCACTTTTCTGGGACCCTCCTTAATGGAGTATTTTCATACACCTAATGTTTGTGTGCATTCAAAGGTTCTGCCTCACGTCACCATATCAGCTTTTTGAGACAATCTATAGACGCAACAGAAAAAACAACCCAATACACAACCAAAAGGTCAACTTAATTCCCCCAAAAAAAGTATTTGCATTTTTGACAGCTAAGTTGCATAATTATTATGGACACAAAAACGTATATATCTTTATCTTCCTGCTGTATCTAAATCTTTTTCATTAAAAAAGGCCTTGTAATTAAAATAAAAATTAAAATAATTACAAACAATTCAAACTCAAATAATGCTACTTCATAAAAGTGTTGGCATTTTGTTTTTAAGTGATGATTTTAGCAGACTTGTCAAAGTTTATTATGCTCAGCACACAAAGGTTTATTGGACATGAATTTCCTATTATCCCTGCCTTTCCTGTGCGAGTGGAGCTATAAAGGAGTCCACACATGAGTATGTGTAATTTGAGTGGCCTTGTAATAAAATAAATAAATAAAATAATAACAAACAATTCAAACTCAAATAATGCTACTTCATAAAAGTGTTGGCATCTTCAATAGCGAAGCTGCAAGTAGTTAAAAACTGTTATTTTTTGTCATATCTCAACTTGGGCACAAAGTAAGTAAAAAAACCATGATTATGGCTGTGCATTTTAATACAATTTATAAAATGAAATAAAATAATTAATTTTATTAAAAAAAGTATAATTTTGCAACAAGATTTAAACTCACATCCTCTAGACTTGTATCATAACGAACCAGTAAGTTATTAAAATGATTTTCTTTAGTCATATCATACATATGTTACAGGACTACCATGAGGGCCCACTCAAAAACGAAAATAAATGTGTATGAAGTCCATGTTTTTAAGTGATGATTTTAGCAGACTTGTCAAAGTTTATTATGCTCAGCACACAAAGGTTTATTGGACATGAATTTCCTATTATCCCTGCCTTTCCTGTGCGAGTGGAGCTATAAAGGAGTCCACACATGAGTGAGTGGGATAAGGTAGTGAGTGAGCGCAGTGGAGGTGAGGGCGAATAGGTACGCCTGGCAGCTCTTAGGCAGATGGAGAAGCTGCACTTCCACACGGTGGGATGAGCCTCAGGCATTTCTCTCTCTCCGCTGTTCCCCTGAGACATCCTTCTCCAACCTCACACTCGCTCAGTCAGCCTAATCCAGCCCTGACAGGATGAGGCCAGCACACACTCACATGCACCTATGCCCAGACAAATACTCACAGACACTTGACCGTCCCTCATTAACACCATTAAACATCTCAATTTTTCACAAATACACTAACAAAATTCATGTTTCTCATGACATTTTGATCTGAAGATTTATGCTTAAAATGCTTTCCATTAGTTTTGTAGACAAATTTAAATTATCCCTACATATTAATTTATTTACATAACGGCACGTTTAGCTCACACATTGTTTTAAGGTACTAATAATCAGACAATATGTTATTAATAGGCATGCTAATACGCAGCTAATTAATAGTGAATAGATCCCTATAGTAAAGTGTCTCTCAAGTATATTATTAAACATTAATGTTAATTGCCACGATGGCAATTATATGTTTTGTTTTTTCTTACTATGAACTATATATATAAGCTCAGATGAGCTTTATTTGTCACATACACAATTATACAGAGTATAACCAGCAGTGAAATGTGTTCTCTGCATTTAACCCATCCAAGTGCACACACACTTGGAGCAGTGTGCAGCCGACACTGCGGCGCCCGGGGAGCAGTTGGGGATTCAGTGCCTTGCCCAAGGGCCTCACCTCAGTCGTGACTCGTGGATAATTCCTGCCGGAGCCGAGATTCGAACCCACAACCTCGGGTTACAAGTCTGACGCTCTATCCATTAGAGCCACGACTGCCAATTACCTATTTACAAAAACTACTAATTACCAACAAAATACAATAATTGTTTTAATGATTTCTGACCAGTATTTATAAAGTTGAATGAAGTGTTAATTTTATAAAATTTGCTGAATGTAAATCAGGGTTATTATTGTTCTCTCTCTTTCTTCAGCTTACTCCCTTTATCAGGGGTCGCCACAACGGAGTGATCCGCACAACTGATTTGGCACGTTTTTACACCGGATGCCCTTCCTGCCGCAACCCAGCCCCGAGAGTGCACCAGCTTGTGCAACCCCAGTGCTTAGGACTCACTCACTCTCACACACACACACACACACACACACACACACACACACACACACACACACACATTCACTCACTATGGCCAATTTCTTTTGTCCAATTCACCTTTACGGCATGTCTTTGGATTGTGGGGGAAACCGGAGCACCCGGAGGAAACCCACGCAGACATTGGGAGAACATGCAAACTCCACAAAGAAAGGCATCCTGGCACAGCCGGGACTCGAACCAGGGACCTTCTTAGGGTTATTATTGTTCACTAAATTGATTTTTTTTTTTATAAATCCTTATTTGAGATAAAATAAACATTAACTGAAATATAATTAAGCATTTCTAATTTTCATTGAGTTTAAGATGAAGTACTAAAATAAATAAACCTAAATAAACAAACATTTATAACTATATATACATATTAAAAACTGATTAAATTAGAAAAAGACTCAACAAAATTACTAAAACTTTAAAATAGAAAGAAAAATGAAAACAAAACCTAATTAAAAATATTAAAACAAACGAATACAATAGTAAAATAACGCTGATGTAATTGATTAAATATATTGTTAATTTTGCATTGGTATATTATATTGGTATATTATTGACTTTGTCAATCCTAAAAATACAAAATCTAAAAAAATATATTTGTTTCCCTTCAAATGTTTCACCTGGTATATAAAATACAACATAGGGATATATAATGTTAAGTTATATCTTTAAAAATAGACAGAGAGAGAAATTGAATAGTGTTTGGATATATCGATAGTCGTTCTTTTTAATTTGGCTCTTCCACTTCTGTAGCCATATTGCTTTGTACATCTCATCACTCTTTTGTGAATGCCAATAACATGATATGCGTGAAAGTCTAATACCAAATGTTGTTTGTGTCTTCTGTTCCCTTCTGTTGTTTTTCACAGGTAAAGCTGCCAGTGTCATGCCACATTGACTTTTGTCTCCATTCTCAAGGTCAGAAACTACAAGAAAAGCTGTCCAAGCAGGATCAGGACAGGACAAAGGAACTGAAGTACTGACCCCTTGTCTTAATGAATAAGAGATGACAAAAGCATTCATTATTCACGGCGTGCTGTAGTGAGTTTGGCCACTGACATACTTCCAAACTATGTAACTTCTAATCAATTTGCCACATGAGACGTCATAAAAATTTATGTTTCTGCTTTCTGAAACTCAACCCAAAAAATGTGTTGACTTAATCCTCTATACATCAATCCATCCTACATTACTGAAGGCAGAGCATTTCATGTGCTCTCAAAATAGATATATTTCATACAACTTCAAAAGTTGAGATAGTCTAATATTAATTATTCCGTATTGTTTCTCAGTAACTCAAAGGTCAGCAATGTGAGGGCCAACAAGCAATCCAACATGAGAGATGGCTCTGGGAATTACACAAGAAAAGGGTATGTATTGCAGCCCCTGTTTGTAGATCAGATCCTCTGCTACTCTGTTATATGATCCAGATACAGTATGAGTTTTGAATGTGTAGAGGGTCTGAAGATTGAAGATGTTATGGTGTGCTGAAAAACAAATGGCTATTGTCATCATTGATCAACCTGTCTTAGTGACATGATTCTGAACATAGAAGGTCTTGACCAGTGTGATTCGCTTTCATACCTTGAGGATTTAGAGGCGAGAGAAAGTAGCTGCGATTCCATCCATCCATTTTTATGCACATTTTAGAATATCGCATAAAAAAACACTGGATGGAAACGGCTAGATACGCATAAATTCTAAAAATGGACATAAAAAACGTATGCGAACATTTGAGTAGGATAAACTTTTTATCCGGTAAGAAAAAATTTGAATAAACTACGATGGAAACACATTTACCAAATAAATTCCTTCATGCACATCATAAAAGTCATGTGACTTTGCGCTTTGAGACGGGATAACTTGACAAACCAGCGGACAGATCGCATTTTTAGCATCTGTAAGTTGTTATAGTCACTCTGAAAAGCCTGAGGAAAGTCTGTCATCAAAGTATATCTGTATAATTTTCTTACATGACTGTGTTCCCAAACAGCTGGCACCCACTTCAGAATGCAGATACATGCTTTATTCGCATATGTTTTATGCGATATTCCAGTTTTGCACATAAGTTAAATTCGATTCTTTGGATAGAGATTTAGCTAATGACAGCTGTAATGTTCTGCCTGAGATTCCCTGGGTTCACCACTAGAAGGCACAATTTCAGCCCCAGATCACCTTCTTCTTAGAGACTTGTAGCACACCTGTTTTGAATCACTCCTAATGGTCAACCTTATTTAAATGCCTCACTGTTTATTGTTCTTGTTCAGTCCTGATGTCTGCTTGAGTATGATGCTGCCAATGATTTGTGGTTAGAGATTTTCCTGTCTTCTGTTGTGTTTTTTAAGGACATTTAAGCACAGCTTTTCTGTTTGGATGACATTTTTTGTATTTTCTACCAAGGAGTGCTTTTTTTGAGTTCCTCTGAGTCAAATTCCTGTTAAACGCCTGTAAGACTTTGTTCTGGTTCTTTGGATTTTTTTTTCACTTTGAGTAAAGAACTTTAAGAGTCCGACTCTGAGCCTCTTGGCTATTTCCTCTGCAATTGGGCTTGACCTACTCCAGCGGAGCAGCAGAAAGTACCAAGGATATACACACCGCAGACCCGAGTTCAATCCCCATCTGTATTGTAACAGTAGCACTGAACCATGGATACAAGTCCAGCAGAGGAAACTCAACCTTTATCAAATACAGAGCACATCCTAGCTGCTGTTTCAAGCCAAGCAGCCACCATGGAATGACATGAACAAGTCCTTGCACAACAAGAGGTGGTGGTGTCAAAACTGAGTCAGGCAATCACAGAGATCCTACAACATCTTCAGTCTCTTTCAAATGCACAGTGGGAAGCTGAGTCTCAACCCCATGCTCCACCAGTACCTCCCATCCCTGCAGTGCAAAGCTCTGATATCCACCTGCCTCATCCTAAAAGGTATGATGGAAGCCCTAGTAGATGTAAGAGCTTCCTCACCCAATGCTCATTGAACTTTGAATTGCAGCCGAATAAATTCCCAACAGCTCATAGCAAATGAGCAACCACCCAAGGCAAAGAAAGGCCGCAAATTAGCACCTTTTTGTTACATATGATGACACAAATTTGAATAATGATATAGTATGACATATGTATTACAAGGAGAAGGTGACTTATGAGGACATTACCCCATATCCCAATTTTTTAAAAGGCTTATGAATCATACATAATTAGTTGTAATTTTTTTTTAAATTAAAAATGCACAAAGTTTCCTGTAAATAGTAGGTCTAGGTGTAGGGTTGGAGTAGGATGATCGAAAATATGGTTTATACAGTGTAAAAACCATTATGCCTATGGAATGTCCCCACAAATAACAAAAACGCGTGTGTGTGTGTGTGTGTGTGTGTGTGTGTGTGTGCGTGCGTGCGTGTGCGTGTGCATAAAAAGACAGTATAAGTCATTATAATCAGTAATTATGTCCCCACGGGATGCAACAAATGCCTTGTTTATAATGGGTTTTATTGTTTTTGTGTGTCGAGCGGGACACGGCATCACAATACGATAAGGGGCATAACATTTCCGTTACACGCTGGAGGTATTCGGCCAATCACAACGCACTGGATAGCTGGCCAATCTAAGAAAAACTAGTTTCTCAGAATGTTGAGCTTAAAAATCGATGCGTTTCAGAAAGGCGGGGAATAGAGGAGCAACAATAAGGTACAGTATGCGGAAAATAATGTGTTTTTTAACCTTAAGCTTCATAAACACATTACATTACACCAAATACACAAAATAATGTTATTTCTAGCAACATTATTTGACCCCTTTAAGCATTTTGGGGAAGAATTTGAACTGCAAAAAAAAAATATTATTTCACATATAAAGTTATTTAGCAAATGCTTTCCTCATGAAAGTAAAATGGTACACTTCAGGAACAAATTTCTGGGATGACCTGGGGTTAAGTACCTTGCTGAATGGGCATCATGGTAGTAACTCATGAACAAAACTTATTTAAAAAGATATCAATTCACTACGTTAAGCTACCATCTGGTTAAAGATATTCCTTGTCAGGATAAATGAAGTATACAACCATTGTCATTTTATTTTACTTTTATTTGACATGTTCCTTTCTGACATTTTTATAATTTAGCAAACGTCTCATTGATTATATTCTTGATTGAGAATGGTTGCATATTGCAAGATAATGTCATTGTTCAATTAATCACAATCCAATATTTCACACAAACTACACTTTTTTTACTGGTTGTAGTAAAACTGGTTGTTTTTTATTGGTTGTAGTGATAATATCTTAGTTAAATTTTTAAGGTGAAACTGATTAAAGTACTGAAAAAATTGACTACTTTTGTTTGGCATGAATCAGTGGTTATTGTAAACAAACATCAAAAAGCTATTTGATGTGAGAACTGAATAAAGAACAAAGTAGACAAGGCCGTGATCTCCCCCTCGGGTCACAAGAGTACTTAAAGGTCATGTTTGCTATACTTTCAACAGAAATGCCAGCATTCTGTCAGCCAAATCCTGTTCTGAGCATTATGGTATTAGGCAGAACCTGGTTTTACCAAGTGAGGCATGTTCCTGGATCAACATCTTTGTTGATCCTGGAACAACATTGTTATTAACCAATCAGATTTGAAGAACAAGTTTATCATTTTTGTGAGGTTTAGGCTTACAATCAATGTTTTTTGCTTGTACGTCAGTGTCATTCATCTATCATTTCCTCTGATTTTAGGGATTACTTCTGGGTAAGGTTAGGTTTAGGTGTAGGGATACGGTCAAGATAAAATAGTTGGATTAAAACGTTTAAAAACATCAAACTTAGCAAACTCAGGACGTGCATGGTATTAACATGTCCCCTTATTCATTAAGATAACCCTCATTTTTTTGTGTAGCGTGTCTTTTATCTGTTCCTCAGTCACTCAGAAGTCTCAGACTTGAAAGAGAATGTGACAGTGTTCCAATTTCACATTTGATCTCTGAGCTCAAGTACAAGCTTATCTTATCTTCATATCAAACACTTGAATCCATTACCTCACCATGTGATGTAAGCTAAAAATGATCAGAGACCTGATCTTAAGGTGGCGTGATTGCTGTTAAAAGTAATGTTTTCCTCTTCTTTTATTAATTTAGCTTGAAACGTGTCCATGTGATGTTCTTTGGCAAACTATTCATACTTGTTTTACAAGAAAATAAGAGAATACTGCATGTCATAGTGTTAACATAAGATAACTTTATTTAACTTTCGCTGATGTATTCTATTTTATTATTGTCATTTTTTCAGTTCTTATCAGTGCCTCAGTGGGTCTCATTTACATCAGATAAAGAAAATATGATGAAGAGAATAATGAAGATTGAGTGATCTAACCACAAAATTATGGACAATGAGCTGTTAGGCCATTTGCATTCAAAAGAACAATTTACAATTGTATGATTTTAATAGCTGTGCTCATGCTCCATGTGAACAAAATACAAATTGATTTGTACCACCAAAATATGTTAGTCCCTCCCCTTTTGAGAGAGGTGACAGTGTGTTTTCAACCCATGTCTGTTCCATGCAGTTACTCACTTAATATATTCTACACTTTATTTTGATGGGTCTACAACATACAACATACTGCATTAGCATACAGGTGACAGTTGACCATACAGAGCATCAGGGAGAAGTTGGAGCGTGGGGAGTTTCTAAAAGTTCCCAATCCTTCGGGAAAAGCTGCATTTTGGCAGAGTTTTGTCTGTATTGATATTTGTGGGCATGATTGTTGGTGGTGGTATTTATGTTTGAGTCCTATAATAAAAGTTTATCTCTTAGTAGCGTGTGTGTGTGATTGTGTATAGCAGAGACAGCACGCGTCAGAGAGCGCACGTCAGAGAGCTTAAAGTGATATCGATGTTGGTCTTGGGTCGGCATGAATGTGTTCGGGGGAAATTTTATATTAATATTAATAAACTAGTGTTTTCTAAGTCGGTGTCGCAAGGATGAAGTTGCAGATCCCGACTTGCCATCTCCTCATTAGACCCGCCTTTAATAAATGCATCTACGGATTATGATTATAATGAAATAGTTTTTGTTTTCTATATGTTTTATTTAATTAAGTACTAATTTAAAGCTTTCTATAGATATATTTATCATGTCTAAATTGATCAAACTTGCTATGACCAGCTCACTGTCTGCAGTTGGTCGTTAGCTAGTTTTAAAAAACAAAAACTTATCCAAATGTTTTTCTAAATTACCTTAATAAAATTATGAAATGAAATACAACCACTTTGCCATTTCATACAAAACTGAAGTATTCTAATTGCTGAAACAGTATAGTATAAGCTGTTTTGGGAGAAGGGAAAAATAAAATATGGGATCGGGTTGGACTCGGGCTAGTAACTCTGATAAGCTGTCGGACACGGGCCGGGCTAGGGCCTGAGCGTCTCGTGCAAGGGCCGGGCTAGGGCCTATATTTTAGGCCCATGCAGGGCTCTAATGTACATCATGAATGATTGCTTGGATTAAACATAAGTGTGAACTGACAATTATGCAGTTATAATGCAGTGACTAATTCTTTATACTTTACATTTCAGCTATTTATTGATAATGTGTTGCTGTCAGATTTAAGAAGCTTTTCATGACGTACTGTACATAACGTACTGTATGAGCACACATTTGCCTCTGGTTTACATATGATAAATATAAGTATCCATGTTCATAACAAGCTCTGGCATTAGTCCTTGGGAAAACTATTACATAAACCCTTATACATATGATATAGCAATTTACAAGTCAAATTATTTATTGATCACAAGTCATTTTCCATCAGAAAAGTCATTTTGATGTGGTGACATCCAGCCAAGGAATCAGGAGAGAGCTTGATTAGGACTGTTCTCAACAGCGCAGTGTCGAAAATTTACCAGTTCAGCTACTGAAGTGATTCATTTACATCAGCTAAAAGAGGGTATAGCCTGTAGTCAGACTCGATTCATCAACAGCCCATGAAAGAGCAACAGGAAAATGGTTGGCCCTTTTGAAAAATGAGCCTGTCTTAAGTGTGATTCTCAGTTACCATGTAATAACAGATTTGCAATACAAGCATCGTACATCCAGGGTTTCCAAATTGTTGCTATTAACCTTGTAAATGGACCTACCATCCTTTTGTACAGCACAATTATAACCTGGCTAGTTATCCATGTGATGAGGACACATATAATTAACACAATGTCAAATTCTAATTTAATCAATACACGTAAACATATTGCAAATTGACCTTTAAGACAAAACATAAACTATATTTAATTTACAAACACGTTTACAGTGCATAGACGTTTCCAAGAAAATAAAGAAATATATGTAATTACATTATAATCAAGGTGTAAGCCAGCAGGCACGATATGTTACAGAAGAAAGTGGATTTCTCACACTTTCTGCTGCAGCTGTGTTTAAATACATTCATTCCTGCCCCAGAGGAACTGTAGCTTGTTTAGATGCTCTTCCAGACAAGAGGAGGTGGAAGACTGAGTACTGAGGTGTCTCCAACACACTCGTTTCCACAGATGCTCGTTCTGCCCGCTGTCAGGAAGAGACTGTCAGTAGAAATGCACACTCCCTCAGGAACTAGTTACAGAACAAACAATATGAGCCCCGTTATCTTAAAATGTCATAAACAGCCATCTTCTTGAGCCTCCTATGTACAATCGCAAGGCTTCCTGTAAGCACATTTATTAAATGAATAAGGGAGGAATTAAACATTTTTCATACATTTTAGTTAGAATCAACTATTATCTTAGAGAACTCTATATAGCCATGGACAGATTTTTGATATTGTACATAAGAATGGCTGGTAACACTTTTCAATAGTCCTATTAGTTAACATATCAATGCATTAACTGATCTCAACTAGGAATAAGCAATACAATTGTTACAGTAATTATTACATTTTGTTAAAAAGAGATAACCCAAAAATTGTAATTATGTCATTAATTACTCACCCTCAAAGAAAACATGTATTGTATGGGTCGAAATAATTTATTTTATGATTTTTATTTTATGCCAAAAATAAATTAGAATATTAAGTAAAGATCATGTTCCATTAAGTTTTTTTGTAAATTTCCTACTGTAAATATATCAAACCTTAATTTTTGATTAGTAATATGCATTGATAAGGACTTCATTTGGACAGCTTCCTCACCATTTAGATTTTTTTGCACCCTCAGATTCAAGATTTTAGATCTCAGACAAATATTGTCCTATTGTCCTATCCTAATAAGCTTTCCATTTATGTATGAAAATGTATCCAAACCATACATTAATGGAAAGCTTATTTATTCAGCTGTCAGATGACGTATAGATCTCAGTTCGAAAAATTGACACTTATGACTGGTTTTGTGGTCCAGGGTCACATATAATTTTTTTTACATATTACACATATTGCATCTTTATTTATTTATTTATTTGTAATTACTTTTATAATTGCACTGTTGATACATCTATTACACATTAACCCACCCCTAAACTTACCCATACCACCAAACCTGCCCCTAGCCTTACCCCTATCCCACCTCAATAGCAACAAAGTGTTTTATAGTACAATATAAAAACAATAAGTACATTGTACTTATTTTTCATGTAAGTACATAGCAGTTAAGGCCACCTAATATAAAGTTGGACCAAAACACAATAGCACATATTTCATATTAACCACAATATAGCATACTGCTGCTGTGTGTAAATGCTTCAGGAGTTTGAAATATGGATGATGAAATATTAAACCTCCAATATTATATTCATAAAATGTATCCACAAAATGTTTACCAAAACACAATAGCACATATTTCATATTAACCATAATATAGCAGACTGCTGTTGTGTGTAAATGTTTCAGGAGTTTGGTTCTTTACTTAAAAAATCAGGGATGAGCCAGACAGTGATGAGCCAGATGAGACGACATCACAATAAGCTCTTGATAGCATTATCTAACATTTTGAAGAGACTGGTGACTGCCCCATCACAGAAAATATAAAAGATGACTCATGTAATTTATGCGTGAAAATGAGGAGAATGTTGTGGTAGGGTGCAAACAAACACTTATCTGGACCATCAGACTCATATCATTCCGAAAAGAAAATTACTGGCAATATACAGTATGCCCCAAAAAATCCAGAAAAGGCTTCATTGTTACTTGAACAATACAGGCTACGGCCTGAACATTTTGAGTATGCTTCCCATTGCACTCAACCTGGCTGGAGAGTTCAAATCAACACTTAGCTAAAGTGAAATCTCAGTGTGAGAGAGCTCTCCCAGGTGACTGTACAGCATCACTAATGGCCTTGTTCGGTGCCTGGCCAGCACAGCCTGTCGATACAATTCGCTTCCGCCTTTTCCGGCTGCCAGGTCCCATCTGGAGCCAATTCATGATCTCAGACGGTGTGCACCTTTCACCAGCCGCTAGCTCCTGCTTGCCTGTAACACGCTCTCTCTATCTGGCAGGTTCTCTGTCACCCGTCCCCCTCCCGTCGACTCCTGTGTTCGCTGTGACAGGCCTAGAATGTGTCCCCACGAGTTAAGTTGAACTTTATTGGTTCAGGTAAAGCAAAAGTACTGCTGTCACTCTTGAAAGGACACTGCAGCATAAACATCCTTTTTGACTTTAGCCATTGAAAGGATATGTTTTGTTATTCTGCAATTATTCATTCGAGAAGGAACTGAATATAGATTTATAAAACATACAAAAGGCTGATTCTGCTGGATTTTGTTCATCCAATATCCATTTTAGAAGGGATGAGCAGATGATCTGAAATATGGATGATGAAATATGAAACCTCGGATACTATATTAAGAAAATTGATCCACAAAATTATGGATAAAAAAATACTAGTAATTCTATTATTTATTCAACATGGAAATTCATGCATATCATCCTTTGTGGAAATAATCACAGCAAAGCAAAAAAATTTAGAGAATAGGATAAAAGATTGTTTTCTGCTTTTTAAAGTTAAATAGTTATAGACTGAAAAAAAATCTGCAATTTGTGGAAACATTTTTCCTACCTGGTCTCGTAGTATTTACGTACCTGGGTGCACTTTTTAGCAAGACACTAAATATGTACCAATAAATACATATTACTGCAATTTCTAAAAGAAAAAAAACAGTAGAGGCAGTAACTCTAACATCTTTTACTAATTTTTACACAAATTTACAGAGTTTTTATTAATAAAGTGTAATTTTCACACAATTACTTGAAGAATATAATGTTACGACTTCAAAACAATATTAATATGCTGGGAGATTTGAAAACTGATGCTTTTGAACGTTAGCATCACAAATATCCAACTTCACATATATATGGGTTTTCAAAGATGGTAAGTTTGTTCGGTAGCTCACGGAGTACGGAGACGTACTTAGAAGGCGAAGAGCTCCGATTCGAATCCCGTGTAATCACGGTTCGACAAAGCAGTTCAAATCTGCATATAAGGAAGTTGAAATGGCACGGTTGCATCAACAAATACATTTTTATATCAGTTTTGCCTTTGTTAACATTATCGGGTAGGTTTAGGGTTAGGTTTGGTTTAGGACATGATAGAGCATTAACTTTTAGGAACAGATCCCGGATATTTGAATTCTGAACCGCCGCAATACGTACCTGTAGCAACATAATAAAAACACTGCAATATGTACCTATATCGAAGTAAATAAAAATGTGCCAGGGTTCACGTATTTAACCTGTGTTTTAGCGCCACTCAGTGGACATTTCTCTTTGAAACTGCGGCGAAACGTGCAGAAAAATGGTGTCGCACAGAATGTGCACGAGGTACGTATTTTTATGAGACCAGGTTGTATTTTTCATTACTTCAACTCATCAAATTAATGAGATTTGAAAGAAAAAGAAAGATTGATTGATCGATTAATTTATATTTTGTACAGTGTATTTACTCATTTTATCGTTAGACGTATTGGTATTATTATCATCAGTGAAATTGGCCTTTATTTTTATTTGTTCACATTTCACAATTTCTGAATTTAGCATCCTGACTAAAATGGTTCACTGAAATACGCTTTGTGCTATTCAAAGGTTAATTGCACTGAAACTCCCCCCTCGTTTAAGTAGCGCTTCTTTTTTAATTTCATCAGAGGAGTTTGTGCCATGACCAATGAAATGTCACCCATCTCATTTCTTGGGTTTCATCAGAATGTGAAAGTCAGGTGCTGCAGTCATCCTGCTGTTGCCTGGACATGCATGATTCATTCGCTTTAGACAGAGATGACCTTGATCTCATCCTCTCTGTCTCTCTCCCTCTCATTCCTCACAGCATCACCACTCCTCTACAGACATACTGTGGATGAATCACACTTTTAGGAGTTAGGTGGAAGTCGCGGGAGCTGTTTTTCCTCACTGTTCAGGAGCTATGAGAAACCAAGCATTTGTTCAGTGACAATGAATAATTGTGTGAAAAATCATGTAAAGTGCTTGCCACAAAAATGAAGAAAAAAGGGAATTAGAACAAATAATTTATGAAGGTTGTTTGATAATAGGTCAATTATTAATGATAAAGATATGCCATCTGCTAATAAAACACATTTCCACTACATTTACATATTATAAAAAAAATAAAAAAAATAAATGGTGCATATAATTTTTAATAGTGCCATTTAATGAGTAAGAATTTTCTGTCATCTTTAAAAGGCTAGTTCACCTTAAAACAAAGATCTTTCATCATTTCGTCTCATTCATGTTGTTCCAAACCTGTGTGACCCCTTTTTTAAGTAAGCAAGATAAATCTACTTGGTTTGAAAGTGACTTCTGTGTGAGCCATATATTTACAGTATGCATTTAGCAGATACTTTTATCCAGAGTGACTTACAATAAAGAAATTAGTCCCAGAGCCAACAAAATTCACCATGCACACGGTGTCACACACGGTGTCGCATTTATTAGAATGCTATATTAGTCAGGTTTCAGGAGTGGCCATTCAACTGAGACTGCGCTATTCTCAGTCACTGAAGCCCTGCGAATTGCAAAAGCTGATTCCAAATCATCAGTCCTCATTCTGCTGGATCTGTCTGCCGCTTTTGACACTGTCAATCATCAGATCTTCCTATCCACCCTCTCATCACTGAACATCACTGGGATTCCACTTCGCTGGTTTGAATCCTATCTCACTGGTCAGTCTTTCAAGGTGGCCTGGGGAGGGGAGGTATCCAAAGCACATAAATTGGTCACCTGGGTTCCCCAGGGCTCGGTTCTTGGACCCCTCCTCTTCTCCACATACACTACATCACTGGGTCCATCATACAGGCACATGGCTTCTCCTACCATTTCTACGCTGATGACACACAGCTCTATCTCTCATTTCGACCAGATGATCCAATGGTAGCCGCACGGATCTCAGGCTGCTTGGCAGATATCTCGGCATGGATGAAAGAACATCACCTACAGCTCAACCTGGCAAAGACTGAGCTTCTTGTCTTCCCTGCAACTCCAACTCTCCAGCATGACTTCACGATTCAGTTAGGTTCATCAACAATTACCCCATCAGCTTCTGTCAGAAATCTTGGTGTAATCTTTGATGACCAGCTCACCTTAAAAGAGCACATTGCAAAGACTGCTCGATCTTGCAGGTTTGCACTACACAACATCAGAAAGATCAGGCCCTTTCTGACAGAGCATGCTGCACAACTTCTTGTCCAGGCCCTTGTCATTTCTAGGCTGGACTACTGCAATGCTCTTCTGGCTGGACTTCCATCAAACACAATCAAATCTCTACAAATGATTCAGAATGCAGCAGCACGACTGGTCTTCAATGAGCCCAAAAGAGCACGTTACACCTCTCTTTGTCTCCTTGCACTGGCTACCAGTTGCAGCTCGCATCCAGTTCAAGACACTGATGCTTGCATATAGAACAACCACAGGCTCAGCACACACCTACTTCCACTCACTATTACGAATCTACATCCCTTCCAGAAGTCTAAGATCTGCTAGTGAGCGACGCCTCGTGGTACCATCACAGAGAGGCTCAAAATCACTCTCCAGAACATTCTCGTTCACCATTCCTGGCTGGTGAAATGATCTTCCCACCCCCATCGGGAATGCTGGATCCCTGTCAATCTTCAAGCAACAACTGAAAACTTATCTCTCATAAAAAAATGTAAAAACAATTCCTTCCCTTTCTTTATATCGTCATCTTTCTCTTTACCTTTCTCTCCTTCCCTTGCTAGCTTGTATTTATTTGAACAATGCCTAAGACTTGGTGTTAGGGGCACTTCCTCTGTCTGTTTTCCTCTTCAAGATTAATAACTTTTTGTATTTGCCAATTGTAAGTCGCTTTGGATAAAAGTGTCTGCAAAATGACTAAATGTAAATGTAATATTAAGTAACAAGCTAGAGCAGATGACAAATATAGAGAAGATAAAAAAAAAATCTCCTTCTTCAGTTGATTTAGGATTGTGGAGTAGCTAAGTGCTAGTGGAACATGTCTTCAACTACCACTTTTGTGTTGGTTTCAGCAGTTCAGGTGGAGGTTGGCAGCTCGTTCCACCAGAGAAGAACTGAAAGGGAAAAGGTTTTGGAAAGTGACTTTTTGGCTCGTTGTAAAGGAACAGAAAGGTACAACTCGTTCTGTGACTGTAGCTGGAGGGAGCATACATTAATCGCTACACTATAGACAATGATCAATGGACCCTTTTTTACTTAATGTGACCCCGCATTTAAGATCTCAAGCTTCAAAAGTACACAAAAGCACTATTAATATCATGTTTGTGCACTATATTACACTCCTCTGAAGCCATATGATAGCTTTGTGTGAGAAACATACCAAAGTCTTACTTTATAATAACTACTGATAATGACTGAACACAAAGTGGGTCATATATATGCAGCATTTGTGATATTAAAATACTAAAATACACTGTCCTTTTTGTACAACCTAGCACTGTGAAAAACATATTTCATTCAGTCATGATATTCAGGGTCATGTTCTGTTGACCTAATCAGAATTCTAAATTATGGTTGATCTGAATTAATATATTCCCCACTGGTTTATACTTGTGTAGAGCTCTCAGTCACAGCCTTGTTACACATTGGGTCAGTGTGAGGCTATACGATAATTATTAGAGTGAACATTGTGATTCTGAATAGAGTTCAATTTGACAATTTTAACAATAGAAATCTTGTGCCCTGACAAGAATTACATTTTTAATAAAATAAGGCAATTTAACATGCAAGTATTATAATTTGAACATTAATGCCCTGAAGCATGTAAACAGCTGAAGCCAGGATGCTGATTTAGACAATTTCTAAAGTGTTGGTTAGCTGAAAAAAATCAACAAAACAAAAGTAACTTCTGAAATATTGTTTATGTGCCAGGTTCCACTCATCTCTTGGCTTTTATTTACAGCCTGCAACCCATAATTCAATCATTTTAATTAGTGATCACAGATTAGTCAATGGGATTTCTGTGGGATTAATTGTTTGGCAGACAAATATAGCTAAATATAATAATTTAAGGTATAATTCATGCTTTTGAAAGAAACAGTTCATGCAAATGTTTAACACATTTTAAAGTGAACTGTTTAAACCATAATTATGAGCAAATTATGGCTTAGCAAGATGATTCATATTCATTTTATCATACATTTTATAATATAAACTTTTCTGATATTTTCAGAAAATATATATCATTCGTATGCTGATGTGATGCTCAAGAACATTTCTGATTCAATATTTAAAACAGTTTATGTCTTATATGTTGATGGAGACTGTGTGAATAAATATTTAGCAAAATAAATAAATACATTTTATAAAACATTTGTTTTTTAAATAAATCAATATTTATAACCATGTCATAAATCAAAAGAGTAAAACAATATAAAGGCTTAAATCGACATGATGAGAGGTAAACCTATAGCTCATCTCTCACTGATATAAGAAAATGAGACACATTCATCTCTGTCTATCAGGCACATCAATATATAGCTCTGGTGAAAATTTACCCACGTCTAGTCTTAGATGAAATGAAAAAGAGACCAGACCACCAAGGTAGCAAAAAATCCCACTGGAAAACGTGTCAATCCATCAGAGAGAACTGGTTCTGAGTCAGACTCATTTCCCCACTGGACCTATAGAGTGTTATTACATAGCTGGCTTAATATCCCTGGGCTCCTTTGGTAGGGATCCATTGATGTGTGAATATGAGGATCACATTTATACATTTAGCATGAATGAAATGAGATCATATGCAGCGATTCATGGCTGTTTGTAATCGTTTCACTGATTAGCCACATATTATCCAAGCTGCAAGCTTAGCAACTATCATCTAAAATAAAATTATGGTGCAACCTAAGGTTACAGACTATCCTTAGCTTTTCCCTTTTCACTAATACAGTTCCAATAAACATTGCTATCAGCATCACCATCTAAATACAGCCTAAATACTCGCAGAAGCTCTTTTGAAAGCAGAGCTCCCAGTGAGCTAGAGAACACCCGCTTGTTTGGCTTATCTTTTTCTTTGAAGGGCACACAAAAAGGACAACAGAGACAGGTATGTAATTTGAGGTAAGTGAGTGCATCAAAGAGCAGAGTTTAATCCCTGATTTATTCTAAATTGGAACATGGAGGGTTTTCAAAGCAGCTCTTTTGAGAATGAATTTGGCGACATTATCTTTTCTTCTGGATTAAATGTATCTGCTTGGTTCAGCCTAAAGGCTGACATCAACAACCCAATGTGAGCACAGAGAATTACTTGGCTTTTTGCATAATTTCTCAGTGACAAATCATCGAATTTGCCTTACAAACACTGAGGCCCATATAATTGTAATAATTATAAAGATAACTATGTCAATGTGTTTAATCATTCATCAGTTGGGGGGGGGGGGGAGTCATTCAGGTGATTTTTTTCCGGTGTGCCATTATCGTTATATTCAACTGTCTGAAAAAAATGTAGTCCGAAATATACAATTACACACAAGCTGACCACCAAACGCAACTTTCTGACACCACCTTTATTTTTTTAGCTCAACTGTCATGTAATAGAATGCACAGGATTGTGGGATATCAAAGGCAGCAAGGGATACATCTATGCTGCCTTCAAAATTCGATCAGAAGAAGATACCTCTGGAGACAGGAAGTAAAGCAGAATTCCGACTCGGACGTGATTTGATGCCTTCCCGTCTTGGAATGCTGCCTCCGAAGGCAGCATTTTAGAGATTTCGGACGCAGCTGACATTTGAACTTCTTTAAACATTTGTATTGTTAGATACCCAAGTACTAGTTGAAACCCAATACTTGGGTTTTTCTCTCAAAAAGCTACTGGCGTCACTGGCGTGCATTGAATCTTGAGATAGTCTGGGCCATGAAGGGCCTATTTGTTTGGGCCTATTTGTTTTATCCCTTGTGGCTCGGGAAACGAAGGGCACATTTCGAGGCTGCATTTAAAGGAGCCTTGGAAACGTGCCGCTGTGACGCATTTGGTCTTGGACTACAATCTTTGAAGGATGCAGCCTCTAAATTGGGGCACAGCTATTGCTATTGGTATAGCTATCATTCTTGGTATAAATTCAACTTTATTATTTCTGTCTAATCTTTTCCACGATGCTTTGTTCACTATAAAAAGGACCCTTGCCATGTCAAATATACAGTATTTATTCTGAATGTTATGGATGTGACAAATCAATAAGTGAATTCTGAATATTTGAAGATTTTATGTGGCACAAAGCTAAATGACAAATGTATGGTCACAGTGAACCAATGAGGCCATTAAAACATGAAACTAAGGAAGAAACTACTGTCATAATCGCAGAGTCATCATAGAGCTTTGAACAAAATAGATTAATTAATAAATTATTCTTTTAGTGTCAGTAGTATTGCATTTCAGCCTTTCCCTCAACCGTCTTACAAAATTGTTTTACACATAAAGAATAGGATAGAATGCATTTTTTTTGAGGTTTTTAAGAACCATGAAAGTATCATTAGATCTCATGTTGCAGGTTGTTCTCTGTAATGTATTATAATCTAATTCTGTAGCAATGTAACTGATCCAGGCCAAGACCTAGGGCAGGTCTTACAAAATTCTCATGTCCTGTAATTATTAAGTCCAGAGAGCTACATGATGTTTCTCTCTTACTGGTTTTGAAAATGACAACTGGCAGCCTTCGTAAGAATTTCAAATATTTTAGTCATATTTTCTTACAATCTTTACATCTGTATAGTTTGCTTTCTTTGCACTTAATTTTTTTACTGAAAATCAATTAATCTGATTACATCACAGACAGCATAAGATCACATATACATCTACAATGATTCATTTCACAGAGAGATGAAACCACAACTCACGGCTCGCACGGGCATTGTTTAAATATATTATTGGCATTCTGTGTGTAGCATGGCAAAAACCCACTATTTTTCGTAAAATGCACTCTACAATTAGCCTTCCCCTGTGGCATCTTCATTCATTATTCACGCTGGTGATATCCACTTAATTCCACCTATTATAATGCTTGTATTGTCTCAAGCACTCAAGTTATTTTATAGTAATTCCCATTCAAGGTCAATTGTTCGTGGCATTTAAATGATGAGTGCTGCTGAGTCTGAGTGAGATATGGTCACTTCAAAGAACAAATTGCACTTTTCAGTTTTCTTCTTTAGTTTTTAAGAAAGAAAGAAAGAAAGAAAGAAAGAAAGAAAGAAAGAAAGAAAGAAAGAAAGAAAGAAAGAAAGAAAGTTTTGAAGCTACATGTGCTCCGATCACACCTGCTGTCACGGGCGGGCGGGAGGGAGGGGGGGGCTAGAAAAAAGGTTATGAAGAACTGGCAAATCTCTAAAACTTTCTTGAAGCAAAATGGAAGCACTCTTCACAGATTTTGTCTTTGTGGGAAAATGGCTTCAAGGAAGCTTCTCAAAAAACCGACCTTAAGTTACACCTGGAGTTTGCTAGAAGAAAACTAACTGAAAGAACATTTTAAGAGCTAATAAAACTAAAGTTGAGCATGAGCATGATATATAATGCTACTGCCATAAAACAAGTCCCTAACGAAAGGATCTAGTGGAATGTGAGTGCTAAAATGTTCTGCTCATCAAAATGAATGGTGCCATCCATCATAGCAGGCAATATGGCTCAGGTGCCTGCATGGGAGATGGGCATGATGCCTGCTCTTCACCAGACGGAGTCAGATGGCTCACAACCACTTTATTCTGATTCCACTCTAAAAACGAGATCAGTTACACTGCATGAAAAAGAAGACAAAAAGAAGACTTTTATCCTCATATCTCTTGAGTATGTCATAGTTAAAACAAGGATGCATTTTTTTCCCACACCTGTTAATGCAAACAATTCACCAGCCATAAATGTTTTTGACTAGCTATGGAACTGTGATTTGCATTATTTGATGATAGATAGACAGACAGACAGACAGACAGACAGACAGACAGAGATAGATAGAGATAGATAGAGATAGATTATTTACTTGCATTTAATTTTTGGTGAGTGTTTCGACGTTTGTTACAACCTTTAAAAAAAACTTAGATTTAATACAGGAAAGGCAAACAATTGACCTTTTTCACGTTTCCGGGTTTCTCAGCAGCGGAAGTCGTCATAGTTGGGTTAACTTGAAGAGCAGTGAATGGGAGCGTACCACAAATATATTTTTTGCATTCCCATTTGCTCAAATAGCAAAATACAAACTCTGTGATAGTGTTTTAATGACTTTCAATGAAAGGGAAAAAATGAGAAAGACTGATAACGGCAGTCAGAAGAGCAAATGATGTCAAATTTACCATCCATAGACGCTGCATTAGAAACACCCTCACATTAGCGTTAACTTTTTTTTTGATGCAAAGGTAATATATTACAAAGAATAGTGTTATAAATGTACATACATTTTTAAGAAAATACAAAAGCTTTTGAGGATTTACGATGCTGATGACCGTTAAATCACAGCGTCATCACAGTCTTGTGAAAAGGGTCCATAATCAGAGTGCATCCCTCCAGTGCCCTACTGAAAGGACACATGAGGAATCCTTATACACTACATAATATAACTGACAGCATAAGTCACTGAAATAAAGACAGTTGCTAGGGAAGGGAACAGTGGCACAGTAGTGTTCTGCATTGTTTGATACGGTGATGTATTTTGATGAAGTTTTAAGGTCTTTTTCATAGCGAAGCAACAAAAACAATTCAGCTCCCAGGTGTCTCAACTGCACTCTGTGTTGCTTACATTGTGTGGGAGGTTGTAACTGATAAAAGCCATGGCAGGTGGGCTTCTCTTTGAAGCCACCAATAGACCCAACATTTGAACAGGACTCAAAACTTTCCAGTCCTCCATAACAGGTGTCTGCCCAAGAATAGGGAATTATGGTAAGTGATGCATGCACAAGTCAACAAAACAACCACACAATCAACCAAACATCACGCTAAACTTGTCGCTTAGTAATCCAGTTGGAATAAATCTAAAGAGACTCGCTATCAGAAAATAAAGATGGTAAGTAGCAAACCTCTGATGCTGACAGCATCCATAGAGCCAGTTATTGATCCAATCGAAGCAAACCACACAAATGCAGGGCTTGAGCTCATGTGGCTGACCGGTAGCTAGTGTAGTGGTTAAGCTAATTCAGTGATCAAAGATTTAATAGAAATGTCAAGTACAGCACAACGCTGACTGGAAGCAAAGGCTACACCTTCTAACCTCACCACGTTGTGTGCTTTAGTCAAATGTTAATAGCTATTCAGGACTTGGCTGCTGCGAAATCCCCTTCATCAGAATGGAAATTGCCTTGCAACTTTTTAATGGGTTTATAGGGCTTTGTTGCATTTAAATGGCTTATGTAATCAATAACAATGTGTGCTTGTTGAGTCACATGCAAGATCGCAATCACACAGGATCTCTCTCAGCAAAGACACGCATTTTAAAGTAATTTGTATTGCGAAGATAAAGCCTTTACAAGCATTCTCCACTTACACTAGAGCCAGTTATTTTAAATGTACAAACCCGTTGTCTTTAAGTAACCATTAAAACAATTGGTTTGATCTCCCTCACTCTCTTATAAACACATTTACTCACTCTAGCATCATATAATGAAAACTTAATAAATAACTAGCAATATCACAGGGAACACAGGGAAATTGACATTTCCTTAAAGGCAAGTTCACCCAAAAATTACTATTCTGTCATAATTTACTCACCCTCATGTTGTTCTGAACATGTAAGACTTGCTTTCTTCTGTAGATACTCAGCTACAGAAGATGTTTTGCAGAATATTAGCAACCGGAACATTTTGGTTACCACTGACTTCCATTATATGGACAAAAAAACTAAAAACTAAAAAAAATTCTGAGGAATTTTTGACATCTCATACAGTTTTCCTAAAATGGAAGGATGAATACAGTTTGACGAAATCATTATTTTTGGGAGAAGTACCCTTTTAAGTACCCTTTGCAAATCATTATTTTTTGTGTAGAAACTGCCCACACCCTGAAAATGGTAAATAATTTGCATTTAAACAGATGGCAAACTCATATGAAGCAGTCTGAGTTTGCTCATACTGAAATGTACAACAGCTAACTCCCCTTGAGCAAAATAAATAGATTTTCAAATTAATCAAATTCAGACTGTGCATTTTTCCTAAGGCTAGCTGCAATCCCAACATTGCAACATAACCATATTTTTTTTATCTAGGATACATCAAGAATAGTGCATTCTTTGATGTTCAATGTAACAAAAGTGAATAGGAACTGGAGCTGTCATGCACAAAAAAAGGACGAAACATACCATGAATGTCCATATGATTTATACACTGTATTCCAAGTCTTCTGATGCCATGTGACAGCTTTCACATCTTGTACATTCAAAACTGCCTTACATATGGTAGGCACAGGTATTTGAGGTCAATTTGAATGTGAGAGTTTTGAAAGCTTGGAAGGACTTAGAATCCAGCATGACTCAAATGGAACATTTTGTCGTTTTTGGAGTCTGACAGCCCCAGTTCTCATTCAATATAAAGCATAAGCAAAATGAAGCCTATGACATGAGGAAAAAATCGTTTATTTTTTTGTGTGGCTATATGATTTCATCTAAAAGATTTGAGATTATAATGCACTGAACTGCAATATAAGGAAGATAGTGTAAAGAGAAAACACTGCTGTTAATTGCAACGTTGTATTGTATGGCCTAATCCAGATAAAGTCTTGTTGTTGTAGCCTACTAATAGCCTCTGAATATCAAATTTATCAATAAATTAAATGCAAGTTTCAACCTAACTTTAAGGTGATTTGCACTAAAAACTGAAAAAGGTCTGTAAGTAATCATTTAAATGCTTGGAGTCGATGTACATGCTCACGTGGAATCACTGCTGCTCACTCAACACGCGCACCAGCTGAACTCTGCTGAAAATAATTGCGAGGAAGGAGACTATATGGTCCTGATCTTCGGAAAACAAAACTTATTTAGTTATTTCTATAAGAGATCCGAAAGGTCAGTAACAGTCAATTACAATTCAAAAATAATAGCTTTATGTAAGAGACTTTCCTGTCACTTTATAAATAAAATAATTCACGCAAATGCGTGTTTGAAAATATACAGCCTATTTTTTTTACGATTTGCTATTTATTAAATAAATGACTATTTAAATTATTCGTATTTTTACAATTTTACTGCATATGTTCAACAAAATCAATATAGGCTTTTGTTTTTTCTAAGACAACCTACTATAGAACTTAACAGTGGTTCCCATCATGGACAAAATGTTGTCTAGGTATGCAGCTCACTAGGTCTTGAGGTGGCCTGTATGTATAAATATCTGAAATGTTAACCTGGTTAAGCAGATGTCCAAATGTTCTCGCGGCTGAGTGTCCTTTAGGACCCAGCGGAGAGCTCAAGTGCGCGGCTTGAATACGCTTCATTCCCTCAAACTTACATTTGGAGATGATGATCGCTTTCAGCAGGTTAGTTGTTCTCTCGCGGGCAGGATAGGTAAGAGCTGGGAGCAACTGCATTTAACTGAAGGTTTGGCCGTAATAACTCGCATTTTATGGACTGAGTGTCATTACAATGACTTTTATTGACAAAGGCTGGAGTTCTTATCAGTAAAGTATGTTCAGCTGGGCGATGAACATTTGACAGACGTGTAGGAGAACCTGTGCACTGCTTTCACTCAATTGCTGTGGAGTAACATTTCTGGGACACGATCTGATCAGTAAAGACTGGATTCATTTACTGGATGTTTTCTGTCTGGAAAACTGTCAAGGTGGGTTATTTTTGTCGCTCGCATGTTGCAAAAAGAGTCTAATCATCATCTATGTACGGGTATTGTCTCAGCATATCTGGAAGAAATGAAATGAGGCAGGTATAAATACTCAACGTTCTGTATATATGACCCGTGTTTCTAAATAAGAGATCGTTCATGTGTTTTTTCCTGTCTAATTAATTATTTCCGACACCTCCAATTTGTCTATTAATCGATCAATGGCTTTATCCAAATTCAGAACATTTCCCTCTAAACTGCACAGTTTACTTGTTGTTATAATAATATTTTTTGCTTTCTGTTTTAAAGTTATCCATATCGCACTTTCAGCTTGTAATTCGCATAACTTGATCACAAACTCATATTATTTCATTACCTTTCCGCTCCTCTTGCGCACGAGCTTTTCAGGTGCGGTTTGGTAAAGACATTGAGGATCAACAGTGTTTTGTTTCCTGAAGAAAGTGATTTGTCTAATGCTATGTAGTTAAAGACTATTACCATGTTGCTTTTTATCGTTCATACTCTTAAAATAAAGGTTTCAATAAGAAGCAAAAAAAGCTTTCATGGTTTGCTGCATCAGGATAATAATTTAAAAGCCCCTTTTTATCTGTAGTTATCTAAATTATCAATATGTAGGTGTTTTTCAGAACTCAGAAACTATTGTACTGAAGAACCTTAATGAAACGTTTAAATTAATCTTTAAAGAACCATACATTATAGCCCATTCATTTCAAGAAGCCTATACAGCAAATGAGAAGAAAGATCTTTACTCAGCCTAGCAAAGCACCATAGAAAAAAACTATATTTTAATAATAAGAGACTGTCTATTAATCATGAATGTCATATAGGACGTTTTCATTTAAAATATAATAAGGGAAGATTACAGATAGAGCACCTTTCAGTCCTTTAATGATTATTCATTAATTGGCATTTGTTTCCCTCTTACATTTACATTTATCAGACGCTTTTATCCAAAGCGACTTACAATTGCATTCAGGTTATACATCATGTGTTCCCTGGGAATCGAACCCACAACCTTTTGCGCTGCTGACGCAATGCTCTACCACTGAGCCACACAGGAAGACATGAGCTCTTAAATGGAGCTCAACACAGTTGTGTTACTTCAATGGAGGTGTGGTGGTACATCAGTATGGGAATGAGAGTTTAACTTTGTGTGTGTCAGAGCATGCAAACCTTTCTGGAAAGAGGCATTTAATTATACATGCTCCTCTGGTATGTGGTGAATATGGGCCAATGGAATGCAAGCGACGGACTGATTGGCATTACTCATGGAAAGATTGATACATTCTTACATGTTTGGAAGAGCATGCCAAGCACTTTTAGATGTGTGAAGCTTCCCTGTAAAGTTTAGCAGCTTGCTTATATATATATATAAGAGATTTAGAATTGAAATGTACACTCTTAAAAATAAAGGTTCTTTATTGGCATATATGGCTCAGTGATAAACATCTACAGAAATTTTCCCTTGCACTAAAGGTTCTTTGCAGTTGAAATGGTTATTTGGATTATTAAAATTTTATTCATAATAATAATGGTTATTTTACGTAGTTTTCATTTAAACGTTCTTTTGGGAATCCAAAATGGTTCTTCGTGGCATGGCTGTGAAACCCGCCTTTGTGATGCTTTATCTTACTGACATCATTAACACCATAGCAGATGCTAATCTGTCAGTTCAGAAACTGACAGAAAACAAAGCTTCACAACCTTAAAAAAGATTACAGGGTGCAAAGCTGTTAGAGCTTGTTTCAATTTCAGCACCTGAACAGCTCCAGTCCCATTGCGCACAAAGCTACCATGTAAAGCATGTGGTAGTGTGTGTTTGAGAGGAAGAGAACAGTGCAGAGGGGGTTAAGGGAAAACGTAGGAATGATCAAGGGATGTCAGAAGCATTGATACTGTGAGGGACAACAAGGTTAGTGGAAAGACCATTGAATAAATCAAAGTATTCACAGTGGTTGTACAGGGTACCCGAGAGGCTGTAACCAACGCAAGCCATGTGCCATGAGTGTCTAGTGACTTAACAACACTTTGGTATGCTTCGGTTGGCTGGGGAGTAAAATACAATTGGACATGGGGTGTTTTTAGAGGACCTGAGAGAGAAAAAAAGCAGGGATTAAAAAAACAAAAACACATACCCCATGCCACTGCTACACTTTTTTTTTACCTGACCATATGGGACACTTGTAAAACATTCATGGTCCTTTTGTCATAGCAAAATCTCTTATTTTTCTACTATTAGATTTAAGAATCATCATACTCTGTGCAGCAGAGAAATATGAGAATCCTTCAAATGGAATTTCCCCCTCTTAAAGGGATAGTTTGATTGTCATTTGTTCACTCTTATCTTTCCAAACCTGCATTATTTATTAAGTGGAATATATATATATATTTTTTTTTTGGAGGAATGTAGTGGTTCATCTTTTTGATGCAATTAAAATGAATGATGACTGAAGCTTTCAAGGAAAAAGGACATAAAAGAACGATTAAAGTACTTCACAGAACTCATGAATTAAATGGAATTTTAGTAGTTATTCGCTTAAAATATTTACCTCTACAGAGCATCTAATTTATCCTTCTGTGGTCCACGGAAGAAGGAAAGTCAAATGGGTTTCAACAAATCAGAATATGGTGACATGCCAATCAGTTCCTAATTGGGTAAATTATTCCTCAAAACACTTGCAGATTTAGGATTTCCTGAGCCTTTCAAAATGGTCTCTGGCAATGATTGTTTTGATGTTCACTAGGCTACACAAATCATGGGAAGACTGCTGATCTATACTATTTTTGTCCAGAAGACAAAACAATTAGTACAATACTTTTAAATGCTACAAGTGAATTTTGGCATCAGCAACATAACTGAAATTATGCCAAAGATGGATCTGTCGTGTTCACAGAGTGCTGTATCCAAGCATGCTTAACAGAAAGTTGCAGTGGAAGGATAATAAGTGGGGAAGATTTATAAAGATGCATCTACCAACCGAGAGAATTGCAGCCTTATGAGGATTGTCAAGGAAAATCGATTCATTTCAGAATTTGGGTGAACTTCACAAGTGAATGGACTGAGGCTGGGGTATTAAATAAGGCATTCAATGAGCCACCACAGACGTGTCAAGTAGTTTAAGTCTTTGGTTCTTTTACAGTTATCATCAGATTTTGGCGTCACATTACCTGGGCTAAAGAGAAGAAGAACTGGACTGTTGCCCAGTGGTCCAAACTCCTCTTTTCAGATGAGAGGAAGTTTTGTATTTAATTTGGAAACCAAGGCCCTGGAGTCTGGAGGAAGCATGGAGAAGCTCATAGCCCAAGTTGTTTGAAGTCCAGTGTTAAGTTTCCACAGTTTGTGATGATTTGGGGTACAATGTCATCTGCTGGTGTTGGTCCATTGTGTTTTTTGAAAAACAACGTCACTGCACCCGTTTACCAAGAAATGTTTGAGCACTTCATGCTTCCTTCTGCTGACCAGCTTTTTAAAGATGCTGATTTCACTTTCCAGCAGGATTTGGCACCTGCCCACACTGCCAAAAGCACCAAAAGCTGGTTAAATGACCATGGTGTTGGTGTGCTTGACTGGCCAGCAAACTCACCAGACCTGAACCCCATAGATTCTTTGATGGGGAAAATGAGAAACAAGAGACCAAAAAATGCAGATGAGCTGAAGGCCACTGTCAAAGAAACCTGGGCTTCCATACCACTTCAGCAGTGCCACAAACTGATCACCTCTACGCCACGCCGAATTGAGGTAGTAATTAAAGCAAAAGGAGCCACTACCAAGTATTGAGTGAACAGTATATACAGTAAATGCACATACTTTCCGGAAGGCCAACAATTCACAAAAAATGTTTTTTTTATTGGTCTTATGAAGTATTCTAATTTGTTGAGATTGTTGGTTTTTTGTTAAATGTGAGCCAAAATCATCACAATTAAAAGAATCAAAGATTTAAACTACTTCAGTCTGTGTGCATTGAAATTATTTAATACACGAGTTTCCCAATTTGAGTTGAATTACTGAAATAAATGAACTTTTCCACGACATTCTAATTTATTGAGATGCACCTGTATATACACACACACACACACACACACACACATATATATTTGTATATATTACATATATATAGATCACCTCTCGCCCTCCCAGCTCACCGATGTAGCCAGGTTGCAAAAAGAGTTTGCGGACATGTTCTCGCCTCTGCCCGGGCGAACCAATCTCATCCAGCACCATATTGAGACGGAGCCGGGCGTCGTAGTGCGCAGCCGGCCGTATCGTTTACCGGAACACAAAAAAAAAGTGGTTCAGTCAGAATTAGAGGCAATGTTAGAGATGGGAGTAATAGAAGAGTCCCACAGTGACTGGGCAAGCCCGATCGTTTTGGTACCCAAAACAGACGGCTCGGTTCGGTTCTGTGTGGATTATCGCAAGGTGAATGCGGTGTTGAAATTCGGCGCCTATCCAATGCTGCGGGTTGACGAGTTGCTTGATCGGCTAGGTACCGCTCGTATTTATTCGACTCTGGACTTAACCAAAGGATATTGGCAGATCCCCTTATCGCCCTTATCCAAAGAAAAGTCAGCCTTCACCACGCCGTTCGGATTACACCAATTTGTCACACTTCAGTTTGGGTTGTTCGGGGCGCCCGCTACCTTTCAGCGCCTCATGGACAAAATCCTCCAACCGCACACCGCATATGCCGCTGCCTATTTGGATGACATTATCATCTAAAGTCAGGACTGGCAGCGGCATATGGTGCACCTGCGGGAGGTTCTGAGAGCGCTGAGAGGAGCGGGGCTAACGGCCAACCCAAAGAAGTGTGCGATTGGGCGGGTGGAGTTTCGATATCTGGGTTTCCACTTGGGTCACGGACAGGTGCGTCCCCAAATTGATAAGACGGCAGCTTTTGCGGCCTGCCCGAGACCCAAGACCAAAAAGGAGGTGAGGCAGTTCCTGGGGCTGGTGGGATATTACAGAAGGTTTATTCCTGATTATTCGGAGCTTACCAGCCCGCTGACTGACCTCACTAAAAAGGAGGTCCCAGATACGGTCCAGTGGACAGAGCGGTGTCAGCAGGCTTTCACCCAAGTAAAGGCTGCTCTGTGTGGTGGGCCGCTATTACACTCTCCTGACTTTTCTCTCCCCTTCTTGCTGCAGACGGACGCATCGGACCGGGGGCTGGGAGCCGTCCTGACCCAAGAGATAGGGGGTGAGGAGCGCCCGGTGCTGTACATCAGTCGAAAGCTCTCTAAGAGAGAGACGATGTACAGCACCATTGAAAAGGAATGTTTGGCGATTCGGTAGGCGGTCCTCACCCTCCGCTATTATCTCCTGGGACGGGAATTCACCCTCTGTTCAGACCACGCGCCCTTGCAGTGGCTCCACCGCATGAAAGATACCAACGCGCGGATCACCCGTTGGTATCTGGCATTACAACCCTTCAAATTCAAGGTGATCCACAGGCCGGGGACGCAGATGACTGTGGCCGACTTCCTCTCCAGGAATGGGGGGGGGGGCTGCAGGCCGGAGGGCTTCCTGGCCTGAGTCGGGCGGTGGGGGTATGTGGCAGGGGGGGCGTGGTTCAGCGAAGTCTGCAGCGGGAGAAAGACTCAGGAGACGGCGGTAAGTAAGTGAGTCAAGTGTAAAATGAGGAACACCTGTGTCTGATTACAGTAATTGGCGTGGAGTGACCGGATAAAAGCCACCGTGGAACGGGAGTTCAGGAAGAGACGGAGTGGAGACTCGGGCGCATGGTCGGTGGAGAGAGAGACAGCCAGAACGAACACAGAGAGTGAACGCTGAGACAACCGAGAGAGTTGATGTACCGACGCAACCGAGAGGGTTGATGTACCGACGACGCGCAGAGTGCGCACCTGTTTAAGTTTATCAAGAAAAGTAATAAATCACCCGAGTCTCCCCGAGCCAACCTTGTCCGCGTCCTTCCTTCACACGAACTTTCACTACAAATATGTTTCTGATGTAAAGCAAAAGATAATTGAGCTTCACAAATTGAAAGTGAAGTGGCTTTAAGAAATTCCCATTTCCACCATCAGGACAATAATTAAGAATTTCCAATCAACATAAAATGTTACGAAACTGCCTGGAAGAGGTTGTGTGTCTATATCGTCCTAATGCATGGGGAGAAGGATAGTTTGAGTGGATAAAGACTCTCCAAGGACCACAGCTGGATAATTGCAGAAAATAGTTGAGTCTCGGGGTCAGAAAACCTTCAAAAAAAATGTCAAACAGCACCTTCATCACCACATTGTTAGGGACAATTCTCCTAGCTCATCCAAAAACAAACTCCAGCATATTCAGTTATCAGACACAACTGTAACTTCAAATTGGACTGGCTTCTATGGTCAGGTGAAACAAAAAATATATATTTTAACAGCAAACACTCAAGATGGGTTTGGTGAACACAGGGATAAAAAATACCCCATGTATACAATTAAATATACTGCTGTATTTTGGATGTTGTGGGCCTATATTTCTGCTAGAGGTCCTGAAAATATTGTTTAGACACATGGCATCATGGACTCTATCAAATACCAACAGATACAAATCTATAACTGACTGACTCTGTTAGAAATCTTATAATGGGCCATGTTTGGATCTTACAACCGTACAATATTCCAAACACAAACCTCAAAAACAACACAAAAAATAGTCACTAAGCACAAAACCAAGCTTCTGCTATGACCATTCCAGTCCTCTGGCCTGAACCCTGTAGAAAATGAGTGGGGTGAACTGAAGAGAAGAGGCACCAACATTGAGCTGGGAATCTAAAGGGTCTGGAGGGATTCTGGATGAAGGAATAGTCTCTGATCTCTTGCCATGTGGTCTCTAGCCTCATCAGGCATTATAAGAGAAAATTTAGAGCTGTTAAACTGGCAAATGGAAGTTTCAAAAAGTATTGAATAAAAGGGTGCCATTAATTTTGGCCAATGTGTATTAGAGAAAAACATTTATTTCATAATGATACATCCCCCCCCATTTTCAATTGTTTTTTTATTATCCAATGAAAGGTTAGATTTTTGTGATTTTTTTTTTTTAAGTATTAACAATTCATATTAATTTTCACAGCCTTCTTTGATCATATTTACCAATGGTGCCATTATCCTTGGCAATGGCTATATATATATATATATATATATTATTATTATATTATTATATTCAATATATTGTATTTTGTTTTGTGTGTGTGTGTGTGTGTGTGTGTGTGTGTGTGTGTGTGTGTGTGTGTGTGTGTGTGTGTGTTTGTATACATATATATATATATATATACACTGAACAAAATTATAAACGCAACACTTTTGTTTTTGGCCCCATTTTTCATTAGCTGCACTCAAAGATCTGAGACTTTTTCTATGTACACAAAAGGCCCATTTCTTGCAAATATTGTTAACAAATCTGTCTGAATCTGTTAGTGAGCACTTCTCCTTTTCCGAGATAATCCATCCACCTTACAGGTGTGGCATATCAAGATGCTGATTAGACAGCATGATTATTGCACAGGTGTGCCTTAGGCTGGCCAAAATGAAAGGCCACTCTAAAATGTGCAGTTTTATCACACAGCACAATGCCACATATGTCGCAAGTTTTGAGGGAGCATGAAATTGGCATGCTGACTGCAGGAATGTCCACCAGAGCTGTTGCCTGTGAATTGAATGTTCATTTATCTACCACGAGCCATCTCCAAAGGCGTTTCAGAGAATTTGACAGTACATCCAACCGGCCTCACAACCGCCGACCACTTGTAACCACACCAGCCTAGGACCTCCACATCCAGCATCTTCACCTCCAAGATCGTCTGAGACCAGCCACCCAGACAGCTGTTGTAACTGACTTGAGTGGGCAAAAGCTCACATTCGATGGCGTCTGGTACTTTGGAGAGGTGTTCTCTTCACGGATGAATCCCGGTTTTCACTGTACAGGGCAGATGGCAGACAGCGTGTATGGCGTCGTGTGGGAGAGCGGTTTCCTGATGTCAACATTGTGGAATGAGTGGCCCATGCTGGTGGTGGGGTTATGGTATGGGCAGGCATATGTTATGGACAACGAACACAGGTGCATTTTATTGATGGCATTTTGAATGCACAGAGATACCGTGACGAGATCCTGAGGCCCATTGCTGTGCCATTCATCCACGACCATCACCTCATGTTGCAGCATGATAATGCACTGCCCATGTTGCAAGGATCTGTTCACAATTCCTGGAATCTGAAAACATCCCAGTTCTTGCATGGCCAGCATACTCACCGGACATGTCACCCATTGAGTATGTTTGGGATGCTCTGGATCGGCGTATACGACAGCGTGTTCCAGTTCCGGCCAATATCCAGCAACTTTGCACAGCTATTGAAGAGGTGTGGACCATCATTCCACAGGCCACAACCAACAACCTGATCAACTCTATGCGAAGGAGATGTGTTGCACTGCGTGAGGCAAATGGTGGTCACACCAGATACTGACTGATTTTCGGACCCCCCCGGACCCCCCCCCAATACAGTAAAACTGCACATTTTAGAGTGGCCTTTTATTGTGGCCAGACTAAGGCACACAATATGTATTGAGTACATATAAGGTAAACTAACATACTTTCCAGAAGGCCAACAATTCACTAAAAAAAAAAAAATTTATTGGTCTTATGAAGTATTCTAATTTGTTGAGACAATGAATTGGTGGGTTTTTGTTAAATATGAGCCAAAATCATCACAATTAAAAGAACCAAAGACTTAAACTACTTCAGTCTGTGTGTATATATATATATATATTAGTGGTGGGCCGTTATCGGCGTTAACGTGCTGCGTTAACGCGAGACTCTTATCGGCGATAAAAAAAATATCGCCGTTAATCTATTCTCAAAGTTGGGATGGGAGCTGGGTCTATACTACGCAAGCTATGATGACTTTCACCCTGATATTTTAGCGCGGATGTATACCTAGCCGAATTGCACTGTAGGGGCGAGAACGAGTCTTCGAACTAGAGGCTCGCAGTCCGTGATGGACAGATTGTTAACGGCTGGTCTATGTGGTTATACAATCGGGCAGGACATCCAAACGCTCACCTATCATTCATCAACCTCAAATATGGCTTTTCATCTGAAAGATGTATGTAGTAGCAACTTTACATGGCCGCTCAATATGATGTTAACCTAGAGAAATGTGCGCTATTGAAGTGTTTGTGTGGAAGCGCGTTTGCGCAGGACAGGCTCCGGTGCGCTCACTTGCTCTTAAAATCTCCGTCATTTTTGGTCATACAGATAAAAGTAGCCTAATACATCTTTCGAATCTGTAAAGACTCTACGTTTATTTGTGTGCACTCAGAATAACAACGAAACGTTGCGCTTTTAAGCAAACAGGATGCGCTTTACGTCTCATGTGAACTTGAGAATTCACTCCCGTGTCACCCTCTGCTTCGAACCTGTGTGTATGCCTAACGTTACTGTGAAATTACCACATCAGACGTGACGTGCTAACATGGATGCAGCTATGAAGCCGCCGGGTTTGCTTCAGGGAAAATTTATTTTTAAGAAGCTTCCCAATGGAAACCGTAAACAGTTCATCACGAGCTCTTATGTAGGCCTACAGTTCAAAATTCATGTTTAACTGAATAAACAGTTAGTAAACACAAGTACATCTTATTGAACATAGTTTATTTTCATCACCAATTATCATAGTAGAACAGCTTTCTCAAGCAGTTTGTGATGCATTTTGGAAACAGGAGATGCGCCCCTGGTCTAATGCACCACCTGGCTTGAGAAACCCGTTCTCAAAGACTTACTTTTAGTCATTATTTGGGTAGCACACATATTCTGAATGCCTTCGGCAGAATTCAAATGAGCCATTTTAATCTAGATTAATCTAGATTAATTCCAAAATTAATCTAGATTAATCTAGATTAAAAAAATTAATCTATGCCCACCCCTAATATATATACAGGGCTCAGCGTAAATGAGTACACCCCCTTTGAAAAGTAAAATTTTAAACAATATCTCAATGAACACAAAAACCATTTCCAAAATGTTGACAAGACTAAGTTTAATATAACATCTGTTTAACTTATAACATGAAAGTAAGGTTAATAATATAACTTAAATTACACATTTTTCAGTTTTACTCAAATTAGGGTGATGCAAAAATGAGTACACCCCACAACAAAAACTACTAAATCTAGTACTTTGTATGGCCTCCATGATTTTTAATGACAGCGCCAAGTCTTCTAGGCATGGAATGAACAAGTTGGCGACATTTTGCCAGATCTATCTTTTTTCCATTCTTCAAGAATGACCTCTTTTAGAGATTGGATGCTGAATAGAGAGTGATGCTCAACTTGTCTCTTCAGAATTCCCCATAGGTGTTCGATTGGGTTCAGATCAGGAGACATACTTGGCCACTGAATCACTTTCACCCTGTTCTTCTTCAGAAATCCAACAGTGGCCTTAGATGTGTGTGTAGGATCATTGTCATGTTGGAAAAGTGCACGACGACCAAGGGCACGGAGTGATGGTAGCATCTTCTCTTTCAGTATAGAGCAGTACTTTTGTGAATTCATGATGCCATCAATGAAATGCAGCTCCCCGACACCAGCAGCACTCATGCAGCCCCACATAAGGACACTGCCACCAGCATGTTTCACTGTAGGCACCATGCATTTTTCTTTGTATTCCTCACCTTTGCGATGCCAAACAGTTTTGAAGCCATCAGTTCCAAAAACATTTATCTTGGTCTCATCACTCCAGAGTATAGAGTCCCAGTAGTCTTCATCTTTGTCAGCATGGGCCCTGGCAAACTCTAGGCGGGCTTTTTTGTTCCTGGGCTTTAGGAGAGGCTTCTTACGTGGACGACACCCATGCATGCCATTCCTCTGCAGTGTACGCCTTATTGTGTCACGGGAAATAGTCACCCCAGTTTGGCTTTCTACTTCTTTAGATAACTGCAGTGAACTTGCATGTCGATTTTCTTCAACCCTTCTCATCAGAAGACGCTCCTGACGAGGTGTTAACTTCAGTGGACGACCTGGACGTCTCTGTGAGATGCAGTTCCATCTTTTTTAAATATTTGTACCACTTTTGCTACAGTATTCTGATTGATAAGTAAAGCTTTGCTGATATTCTTGTAGCCTTCACCTTTCTTGTGTAAAGACATTATTTTCTTTCTCAGGTCTTGTGACATTTCTCTTCCATTTGGTGCCATTGCTGACAGCATGAAATGGGAAGGGGTTTTCTTTAAGTAACACCCTTTTATAGTCAACTGTCACCTGTGTAATGAATAATTAGACTCACCTGTGGTTGAATTCTTGTTAAATTAGACATTTGTAATCTAAAATTTAGCTTTGCTCCAGAGACTTTCAGTGGGGTGTACTCATTTTTGCATCACCCTAATTTGAGTAAAACTGAAAATGTTGTTATCTAAGTTATATTATTAACCTTACTTTAATGTTATAAGTTAAACAGATGTTATATAAAATTTAGTCTTGTCAACATTTTGTAAAAAAAAATTGTTCATTGAGATATTGTTAAAAATGTTACTTTTCAAAGGGGGTGTACTCATTTACGCTGAGCACTATATATATTAGGGCTGTCAAAGTTAACGTTAATAACGCGTTAACGCAAATTAATTTTAACGGCACTAATTTTATTCACGCGCGATTAACGCAGCGTGTATTTTCTGTTTGACCCGTGGCCCAACCCGTAGTTGGAGAAATGGAGATGCACAGTGTTGCCAACTTAGCAACATTGCAGATGCCTTTAGTGACTTGTTTCTCTTCAAAAAAGCGCCCGGACCTTATTTAGTTCCTGAGACCCGCTGGTACTGCCACCCGAGCGCGAGGTCATGCTTTCACAGTACACGCACACACATCTCTCTCTCTCTCTCTCTCTCTCTCTCTCTCTCTCTCTCTCTCTCTCTCTCTCTCTCTCTCTCTCTCTCTCTCTCTCTCTCTCTCTCGCTTGCTCTCAGTGTCTGCTGCTCAGTTTCTGTTCAGCGCACGGCAGAGAAGAGCAGCGCTTTAATTCAGTTAAACACAGATGTTATGTTGCTTGCTTCTCTAATTTTACATGCAAGTATAGCCACAATCACAGCACAGCTATTGTCATTATCTTATGTGTATTTGATTGCATCAGATGACGGCTTGATTATAAGGATTTTTGTGCAGATTTACATCTTGGAAGTGAGAGTTGGTTATGTAGCCTAGTCTTAATTGGGTCGTGTTTCAATCACTTTTTCATATTCATCCCGTTGTCTGACAACAGAAACAGTCAAATATACCAATGAAAACAGTTTTATTGAGAATTTAGCTGCATCAAAATACAGTATGTGGGCACAGAGAGGGAATAAAATGTAACAATAAATAATAAATGCAAATTTTGCATGTTCAGAAGAAGTGAGCTTGCCTGTGTGCAATAATTTAAACAGGTTTGTGTCAGTAAATTGCTCAGTGCAAAGAAAGTAATGTGAACCTGGTATTTCTTTTTTTTCATGAGTCTAATAGACATGAAAAAGTTATTTGAAAAATATCAATGACCTTTGAAACATGTCTACTCTTCATGCTCTATGTTGACTATGGTTTCAATAATAATAAACATAAATTTGCATAAAGCATCCATATTTGTCCATGCCCATGTTGATTAGAGTATTAAAAACTTTAAAAGTATTAATTTAAGGTACATTTAGAACAAATAAAAACTCATGACAATCATGCGAATAATGGTGATTAAATATTTTAATCGATTGACTGCCCTAATATATATACATAACAATAAAAAATAACATTTAGTTTATAGAACAAATTTGTTTTATTAAGTGAATTTATTTTGATGTTATGCCAGATTACTGACCAGTGTTGGGGAAAGTTACTTTTAAAAGTAATGCATTACAATATTGCGTTACTCCCTAAAAAAAGTAACTAATTACGTTACTTAGTTACTTTTTATGTAAAGTAATGCATTACGTTACTTTTGTGTTACTTTCGCATTACTTTTAAATATGAACAGGACCTGATTGTTTGTTTTTAATACAAGAAGTTCTATTTATAGCAAATATAAAAGCCTTTCACACCAAAAAAAGTGTAATGAATAAACCTCAGGCTGAAGGAAGAGTAAATCACGTCTGTAAAGTAGAATGCATGAGAATGCATTTTCTTCAGCAAAAAAAAAAATGAAGCACAATTGTTAGTTTATCTTAAGTAATTAGTATGGTAGAACTGGATCATCAAAGGTCAGCAGCAAACACATTGATTAATAAAATTAGAGTAGACATATATGTGTTGTTTAACATATTTAATTATTGCAGGCTTGCGTCATATTTTGAGTTTGCACTTCACTGTTTTATTTATTTTTGATGAATACTGAATCAGTTTTTTTACGAGTGGGATGAATTAATGCACATTTTCATTTAGACTAAAACTACAGTAAGAGCATGTTCACACAGCGCACTGCCAGGCAATAAATGGAAAAACAAAGTAACTGGCGTTACTTTTTTGAAAAAGTAACTCAGACATGTTCCTTTAAATTAAAAAGTAATGCGTTACTTTACTAGTTACTTGAAAAAAGTAATATTACTACGTAACTCGAGTTACTTGTAATGCGTTACCCCCAACACTGTTACTGACAAATGGACAATTCTGTCCTATTTAAAAAATGTATAATTTAATAATTAAAAAATAGAGGCAACACGTGAATTTAAGCATCACAACAATATAATTAAAGGAACACTACACATTTTTTGAAAATAGGCTCATTTTCCATCTTCCCAAGGGTAAAACAGTTTTACCGTTTTCGAATCCATTCAGCCGATCTCCAGATCTGGTGGCAGCACTTTTAGCGTAGCTTAGCATAGATCATTAATAATGATTAGACCGTATCTCACTCAAAAATGACCAGAAAAAGAGTTTTGATATATTTCCTATTTAAAACTTGACTCTTCTGTAGTTGCATCGTGTACTAAGACTGACGGAAAATGAAAAGTTGCGATTTTCTTGGCCGATATGACTAGGAACTATACTCTTATTCCGGCATAATAATCAGGGTGCAGCAAGCGCAATGATATGATGCAGCGCCTGAAATTAGTCCCCAGCTAAGTAACTAGTTATGATATACAGTAGCTGGGGACTACTTCCAGGCGCTGCATAATATCATTGCACAAGCTGCACCCATAGTATGGCAGCAAAGTTCCTTAATTACTTGATACATATATTAGAGTGTATAAAAAATAGATATGGAGATCTGCTAAAGATTATATACAGATAATAAATAAATGTATATATATATTTATACATATCATATATTGCATTGCATATATATATATATATTGGCAATAACCAAAATGGTACCGATACAATACGTATTACATCCCTGTTGACAATGATATAAAGACAGGGCAATAATGTTTTTACATATTAATCTCAATGCCAAGGTGGCGAGGAAGCCACTTCTGACCGATTTTGGAAAGACCCTCCTTTTGTTTGTGAAAAGCTGGCGCTTGCACAGTCTCCATTCATCTCTAGAAAATTCCAGGAAACTCTCGTTCCTCTGTTATCTTTCTCTGATGTATTAGTTTCCTCTCTAATGCAAGCCTGATAAGCTCACACTTCTCAAATTCCTAGTGTGAAGTGCATGGAAAAAAAGTCTCTCCCATCTCTACTGTAACCCAATCACAGGACTGGGAGTCTGAAGCTTTATCTGGATTAGGAGTGTGATAAAACACTTGCGTGATATCGGACCGCACCTTATCTATCCCTCTATCCATGACTGCCGCCTTTAACTTATCGTCTGTTCTTGTGCTTTAGAGCAACCACTATTTCAGTCCTATTACTGACATTTCTTATGAAACCCATGATGCTGATGGCTATACAGTAATGTCTTATTAATCACATCCTGCGCCGTGCCAGGGGCTGAAGTGGTAATTGGCTCCTTGTTAGACGTCAGCATGATTGACAAAGCACATTCAGAGCTTGCTCTGTCTCATCTATCATGGCTCGTCCCCCTATTTGAGGGGGCACAGACCTAATCAAGTCAACCAATCATGCCCCAACATCAAGGATTCCTTATTTTGATGGATATGATTGAGGATTCAGAAACCTGTTTTTTTTTGTGTTGTATGGCCAAATATGTGTGCATGATTTCGTTTGATTGATAGTTACTGATACACTGTAAAGAAAGTGGAAATGTTACTCTAAATGACTTACTGTATGTGGAACACAAAAGGAAACATTTAGCAGTATGTTCATACTGCTCTTTTCCATATAATTAAAGTGAATGACGACAAGGGACTTTAAAGCCAAAATGTGAAAAACACCATAAAAGAAGACCAAGAAAAATAACAATGAACAATATAAGCATCCATACCAATGGACGATAATGTTCTGTTTATTATAAGTGTGCATTGCAGATATGTCAATGGCCAATTTATATACTCTTTAAAGCAGGATGGATTCTAATCAGCTGTCAATGTTTTTATAATTCATCAGCTAGAAAAATAGCTCTACAAGCAATTCCAGTGATATAATTTTCCTGTATCTTTATCATTGTATTTGTGGTGTGGACTTCAGTATTCTCATAGAATTAGAACAGTTTACCTTTATAGTTATATGTAGCTATTCTTGATGTGATCAGGCCTTATTGTACATTATATATTCTAAGTCTTCTGAAACCATATGATAGTTTTGCGTTAGGAAAATCCAAAAATGTATTAAAAAACATTATTAATTAATAATCTGTTCCCCAAGTGCATCTTTCACATCTCATTAACGTTCATGCATATTCAAATATGGTGTGTTAAAATGTGTGTCAGACCAGGTTTGATGCCAACAATGCCAAAGGTCGTTGTTTCTTATGTGTTGTAAATTCTCTCAATGTACCATATTTTAACATGTGCATATTTTAAAAAAGGAAGATAGAGATTTAAGATATGATAGATGGGATATTTTATGAATACCTACTTACCTCCTCTTCAGTTCCTGACACAAAGCTCTTGAATGGCATCAGAAGACTTAAATACAGTGCTTGAATCATACAGACCACTATGATGGAACTTTTATGATGCTTTTTTGTCACATTTGGATCTTGGCAGTCCCTGGTCATGAGGGTGAGTAAATTATGACAGAAATGTTGTTTTTAAGTGAACTAGCCCGACAGCTTTTTCAACCTGACTTGACCCTTAAAACGACTTTCATTTACTGTAACCTGTGGTGGCCTGGTTTATTCAGTCATATTAAATGGATCCAATTAAATATTTTTACTTATATAAAACCAATTACTTTTATGTTATCACATGAAGCCCATTTTAGGCCACATGACAAAATATTGTTTGCAGTGTAGCACTAGTAATAAGGGCATCTGTCTCTGACATTAAAAGGTCTATGAAATATAAAGTATGCATACCATTTCTATATCTAGAAACAATATTGGCCTCTTTCCACCACTGCTTGACTCACACTAGAACAGAATCCTTGAAATCTCAAATTGCTGAGAGACATTTGAGGGTTGCATTGTGGAAAGATGTGCAGACTTACACGGTCTGTTTGTGCCTACAGGGATGTTTGGCTATTTGTCTTCCGTAATAAGCAGGTATTTTTAGGATATTTCTCTATAAAGTCTGTCTCAGCTATAGAAAACACTTAACCTGTACCTCCTCACCTTTTCCACCGGGCTCCTCGTTATACTCACAACACCAGTCCTGAAAGCTCCTCCGCTGACACATTCTTGTTTTCCTCTTCTTTTGTTCTTATCCCCACAGACTGCAGAGAGCATACGGGAAACAGCGATGGACAGGCGGATGATCTGCAATGGCCTCCACTAATGGCCTCAAGAAGGAATTAATATCATTCTTTCACACTGGTGACCCATGCTTACCGCAACTTTGTCAAAACACGTTCAAGTGCCCCTGCAACACAATCAGACAAAAATAAACAAATGAGTGAAATTAGAGCAGCCTAAGGAATCTGAGTCAAAACTGGTACAGATGCCAGCCCTTTTTCCACTTTAAAGTTCAGTGTTACCACAGAGGCAGTCTGCCTCATCGTCCTCTGCCTGCTTATTATCTATCAGACTCCATTTAATGAGGCATCAGAAGAAAGGTGCAACCATGTACTTACTGCTAGGGTTTGTACTACAGGCCCTGTGGGTGAGTTGGTGTCATGCCACACAGCATTACCCTGCCTCATGGGGGCACTATGATGTTTGTAAGTCCCAGGTTTATGCAGAGGACCACCTGGCCTGGCACTACATGGCCTGCCAGCCTGAGGCCACTGATATGACCAAATACCTGACTGTGTCTCTGGACCCACCCAACATTACCTGCGGAGACCCACCTGAGATGTACTGTGCCCTGGTGAGTTTAATACATTTTTATAAAATTGATGAGTGACTGAGAGAATCACATAACCAGTATGCAACAACACACTACATTGCTTGTAATACGTGGGTAGAATAGTTGATTCTGATTGGTCAATCGTGGCATTCAGCAATCAACATTTTTGTCCAGTGTGACAAGAAAAATAAATATAACTTTGCTAATTTCATGTCTCTCTTATAACTCATGAAAAACAAACAACAAAAAGAAATCTGCACACCAAACAAATGTAATGTTCAAGATCAATTGAAAAAATAGTATTTTACTGAACATAAATATAATGTGCTGTTCTGTTGTCACTTTATATGATAATCTTCAGTAAATAATATTTTTCATTGGATCATTAAATTACAATTACATTTACATTTATGCATTTAGCAGATGCTTTATCCAATGCAACCTACGGTGCATGCAGGCTATACATTTTTGTCAGTATGTGTCAAATTAAAATTTGTTTGATGTTCAGAATTTTTTTTTTGTATCACTTTTTACACCATATATGAAGCAGTCCAACTGTTTTCAACATTTATAATAATGATACATTTTTCTTGAGCACCAAATCAGAATATTAGATTAGATTATTCGATTTCTGAAGGATCGTGTGACAATGAAGACTGGGGACATGACTAATGAAAATTCAGCTTTGCCATCACAGGAATAAATTACACTTTAAAATGCATTACTATAGAAAACAGTTATTTTAAACTGTAATAATATTTCAAAACATAATTGTTTTGTTTATTTTTTCTCAAATAAATCCAGCTTTGGTGAGCATAAAGGGCTTCTTTCAAAAATATTGAAAACTCCTAAGTCTACATTAGCAATAACATATTAAATTAAATATTGGGCAAAATAAACCCAGCTGAAGCATCAAAAAAATGATCCATGCAACATGTTACAAAGCTAGACATATTTTTTTGTTTTATGTGTACAACATTGGCGGCACACATACACCGAAGGAGGCAAGGTCATACAATTTTCTTTGAGTGTTAATCTATTTCATGCTCACTGAATTCTAAACATACTCTGTGAAAATCTCACAGATGGTCAATGGAACTGCAGCAAGGTGTTAATGTGCTAGCATGATAAGTACAGTTAACAAGTCACATAACAGTATACTGATAAAAAGATACTACTAAAAATGTGCATGCATATGTTTAATTAAACTGAATAAATACAATTAAAAAATATTTTCAATTTGATATATATACGTATATATAAAATTAAAAATATATAAAAAAGAACTCTTGGGACTCTTGGCACATCACCTGCTATAAGTGAAATGTGAATTATTTAAAAATGTTTAAGGTAATGTATTTTATTCATGAGGGGCTTTATTTAGAAATGCATCCAAGAAATAGTGTCAAGCAGGGATAAAATGTCAGAAATAGGAAAGTGGTAAATGCGTCTTTGGTCTCTATGTACTGTACAGTAGAGCAGGGGTTTTCAACCTTTTAGGACATACCCACCCCCCCCCTCCCCCGCACCCCCTATTATTGTATTCACACATTCACACCGAATTACTTTATTAACATGAACATAAACACAAATATCCATTAAAGCTATTCAAATAGCTAATTATTTTTATTTTGCTCTTTTTGATTAACATAATTTACATAAGAAATGCATGGATCCGTTATATTGATGTACATTTGATATTTATTTTACTGTTTACGTTCACGTACAACAACCGACTGACTGTGCTTGCGAGGATACTACTCTCAGCGGTTCTCAACCCGCGGCACGTCACAAATCTGAATGCGGCCCACCATGCTGGATGTTACAGTCTTATGTGTTGAACATAATTAAAAATGTACTTTCAGTTTTACAATTAGTTTTAGTTTTTACATTCATTTAAAAATGTACTAGTTGCAGTTGCTTTGCATGTTAGTTTCAATCACCTTGTTAATTAGAATATTTATTTAACAAGAATATTATATAATGATGTTGGAGTATTAACAAGAATACAAGAATCATCATATTTTTGATGGTTGACTGTAAATTTGGACTGTAAGCAAAGGTTTTGCTTTTTTTAAAGGTTATATTAAAGTTGTTGTGTGTTTTATGTTGTAATTTTATAATTTATACATTTTGTATTATTTATAAATGTAATAAAATCACAATCTCTTTTGGCCAAAACAATTATTTGATTCATGTTTCATAATTGCTTATAGCTGAAAAGCCTATAACAGAGAGGTTCTCCTTGTGATAACTTACCCCATATAGTATAACAACATCCATATCATGTCATCCCTACCTTACAAAAAACTACTTTTTCAGAAATAAACCTATCCTGACAAATATTCACTGGATTAAAATAGACATTAGATATTCAATAGATATTCACATTACAAGACAACACGTTTTCCATTATTATGGTGAAAACTATGAATAATAGTCATTTTGGTCATTTTTTTCTGTAATTCTTCTCAGAATCACAAACCAGTTTCTGTTTGTCCAATATATCTGTACACTGTGTGTACCTTTACATTAGGTAAATTACAGCCAGCTATAGCTTGTTGTAAAATATTGACACATTTTTATTACAGTAATCTGACAACAAACTGACAGTCAGTCTAATGGACGTCAGCATTACAGTGCTTCGGGTCAGTGTAACCTATTTAAGGTCAGCATCATTTGAGATAACAAGCCAGTCACGGAGGTCCATGCTGATCTCGTAGCCGGTGAAGCAATGAGAGCTGATTTTTCTATTCCATTATGCCTTGGGGGAAGTGAGGTTGGGGAAACAGGGGTGTCATGTAACAGCAATGAAGAGTTATGTGTTAAGTGCAGTGCTCAAGGGCACAATAGCAATGCTCAGTGGTTGCTGGTACAGAACACAGAGTATCTTGTTACTCAGCAATATTTTTTCTTGATGCCTCATTAGGCTTTTTATAGTGGGAGGCTAGTGCAATATTTCTGATATAATTACACACTTAAACTAATTTACTAACACCACACCATGGCTTTTATCCATTCAAATATTCAATCAGTTGTGTTTGCTAAGAAGCTTAAACTTCTTGGCATGATCAATATTGATAAAGGGAAAAGGAACAGCAGATGGTTAATTTAAGATGCTATCAAATTTGTATGAGTAACCCCCCTAATGTGAGATAGAAGAACACAGATGACTGGTGTAAAGTAAACAAGGAAATAAAGCACTGTGGTGGGCCCCATCCCAACATGTTCAACAGTTCACCTTGTGTGGAACATAAATTCAATGAATACAAAAACACACACACTGAAAAATAAAAGCGTTGAGCCAACTTTAAATTTTAAGGCAACAAGCTTCAGCAGATGTTTGAGTTTTCTCAACTTGTTGTTTTAAGTTTATAAAAAAAAATGTTGAGAATCTCCTACAAAAAATAAGTTGAGATAACTCAAGTATCTGCTGAAGCTGGTTGCCTTAAAATTGTTAGTTGGCTCAACTTCTTTTTTTTTACACACACAAAATATCCTGTAGTGTTTATTCAGGTTGCATGCAGCTGTCCCCACAATTCAAATGGGTAAATTAACATTGTAATGTATTTATTTATTTAATGTAAAAAAATGCAGAATGTTTTCTGTGAGGGTTATATTTAGGGGATACAAAACCCATTGTGTATACGGAAAGTCCACATAATGATAGATCTACCAACGTGTGTGTGTGTGTGTGTGTGTGTGTGTGTGTGTGTGTGTGTGTGTGAAATGTAGAACATTTACAAAGCAAGAAACAAACTGCTTTTAATAAGCTAAATGTTATTTATTTTAATGACTTTAAATGTGGAGTCATATTTTCCCTTACATGAGATGAAAACTTGTCATTTAATACAATTTGCCTAGTTTTATTATATATGGAGAAGTTTGCCATCAGACATTGAAATGAACTTTTACACAGTAAAAACTGTTTAAAGTTCTAAATAAACATTTTAGAAGAAAATGTTGTTATAATATTTTTATATATTTCAGTCTTTCTACTTTAGAATTTTACATTTAATTCAGTGTGTTATTATTATTTTACAAATACTTTGTAATTAATTGTGAAATTGACTAAAAATGAATTTTGTTTGAAAATAAAAGTAGTTTCTACACCAAATTTGTATTATATCTAACTGTTTATAAGTCAAGTCAAGTCACTTTTATTTATATAGCGCTCTCAACAATACAAATTGTGTCAAAGCAACTGCACAATATCAAAATAGGAAAATAGTGTATCACTTATGTAACATGAGAAGATTAAACGCCCATTTTTCAGTTAAAGGCATTTCAGTATTGAATTCAGTGATGTCATCGTCCAGTTCAGTTCAGTTTAAATAGTATCTGTGCAATCAAGTCGGTGATATTGATGGAAATGAAGTGTCCCCAACTAAGGAAGCCAGAGGCGACAACGACAAGGAACCAAAACTTCATCGGTGACAGAACGGAGAAAAAAACCTTGGGAGAAACCAAGCTCAGTCTAGGGGCCAGTTCTCCTCTGGCCAGACGAACCAGTAGTTTGTTCCAACTGCAGCAAAGTCAGAGTGTAAGGGCTCCACTGGTTCCAGTGGTCTTTTCCCGATGGCTGACTAGGTGACGAAGTCCTCACTAGAGATCTGTCTCTGGGGCTCATCTATGTGTCCTGGTCTCTGACATTCAGAGCTGTAGAAGTCGTCTCTAGGTGATGATCCACCATCTGATCTGGATACGGACTGGATCTGATGACTGCAGTGATCATCTGGGCTGGATAAGGACCGGATCGGGTGGCTACGGTGACCTCGGAATAAGAAAGAAAAATACTATTATTAGCGTAGATGTCAATCTTCTTACGATGTAACAAGTACATCATGTTTTATAGGAAGTGTTCCCGGTTCGGGTTGACCTAATTAATGCAGCCTAACAATCCTTTAACAGATTTAAATATTAGAAGTGTATTAGTGAGTTAAGTGTACGCCAGGTTAAATAGATTTGTCTTTAATCTAGATTTAAACTGACAGAGTGTGTCTGCCTTCCGAACAGTGTTAGGTAGATTGTTCCAGAGTTTGGGTGCTAAATAGAAAAAGGATCTGCTGCCGGCAGTTGATTTTGATATTCTAGGTATTATCAAATGGCCAGAGTTTTGAGATTGTAGTGGATGTGGAGGACTATAATGTGATAAGAGCTCACTCAAGTACTGAGGAGCTAAGCCATTCAGGGCTTTATAAGTAATTAACAAGATTTTAAAATCTATACGATATTTAGTAGGGAGCCAGTGCAGTGTTGACAGAACTGAGCTAATGTGGTCATACTTCCTGGTTCTAGTAAAAACTCTAGCTGCTGCATTTTGGACCACCTGTAGTTTGTTTATTAAACGTGCAGAACAACGCCCTAATAATGCATTACAATAATCTAACCCTGAGGTCATAAATGCATGAATTAACATTTCTGCATTTGACATTGAGAGCATAGGTCTCAGTTTAGATATATTAACAAAAATGCAGTTTTACAAATGCTATAAACGTGGCTGGTAAAGGATAGATTACTATCAAATAGCACACCTAGGTTCCTGACTGATGGAAGAATGATGGAAGACTGAAGAATTGAGAGAGCAGCCATCAAGTGTTAGACAGTGTTCTAGGTTATTACTTTTGTGGTTTTTAGGTCCAATAATTAACACCTCTGTTTTTTCAGAATTTAGTAGTAAGAAATTATTCGTCATCCAGTTTTTTATATTGACTATGCATTCAATAAGTTTCTCAATTTGGTAGGTAGTAATCTGATATATCATCACTTTGCTACAGAACTTCAACACCATTAACATCAATTCCATGTGACAGTATTAAATCTAAAGTATGATTTTGACAATGAGTAGGTTCTGACACGTTGTATAATTGTGAGAATGCTAACCAGAAAAGAGAGATTTGAGATCCGATAGAGTTCAGAATGTTTATGAATGCTGATCCTAATGCATCTTTTTCATTATCAACGTGGATATTAAAATCACCCACAATTAAGATTGATTTTGGAAGTAAAATAGTTAATAAAGTCTTTATGTGATGATGTTTTATTTTTTGTTAATTTTGCAGCCAGCACTAACTCTGATAGAAAATCACTAAATTCTTTAATTTTCCGGGCTGCTCTCTTTAAAGTATCTTTTCCTTAATCTTCCTTAAGTATGTTGCCCTGGTGGCCTTTTCCTTAATCTTCCTTAAGTATACAGTAGCCAGTACAAACTAAAGATAAATCACAGGGGATTTATATTTTTAAGAAGGAGTTGAGTTTACATTAATATTTTTTTAGATAACACCATTAACATAAATTCCATGTTATGAAGCACCATTACTTCAAAGGAGTTATACTTAAATCTTTTTCATTATCAATGCCTGTATTCTGAGAAATTGCTGTTGTTGTTTTTTCTTTTTTTTGCACTGAGAGTATTGCTAGAAATTGTCTGTTGTTTTTTTTGCAGCGATACATCCCCCTTTGCCTTTTGGACGTGGATTTGATATTAAAATCTAATTTTTGTAACAGTACAAAATTCTTTAATAAAGTCTTGGGGGGCAGACTCGTTTATATGAAGCAAATAATGTATTCATCTGGTTTTAGGCAGGTTTCTGTCGAACAGAGCACGTCTAGTTTATGATCAGTGATCATATCAATAACAAAAAGTGCTTTCGTAGAAAGGGACTTGATATTCAATAAGCCAAGCTTTATCATTTGTTTCTCTGTGTTATATATGTTTTTCATTTGTTGAACATCAATTAAGTTGTTACTCATGAACTGGTTTGCTATATTATCACTAAATATTGACGTTTTTTGTTTTTTCTAGTTTGGGGAACAGACATTTTTTATGAATAATTTTCAGTAAAAAATTATGAAAATTTGCTCTATAGCTATGTGGAAGGCTTTTAAATGTCTCTGTGTGCTGAGAATTAACTGACTTCTGTGACGTGAGGCGGCTAGCAGAGTGAAAAAAGCATTTTTTATTAATAATTTTCATAATATGATAAAAAATTATGAAAATTTGCTGTTTAGCCAGTCTGTCTGCTTCCTGACCTGGGCCCTAGTTAGTTAAGTACGAACTCTAAGACTATGTGTCATATTTATAGAGAGAAGAGCGGAAGTTTTCCTTTAATTTTGTACACCACGGAGGAATGAAGAAGAATGAAAGTAAGAGAAACCATCTCTTTTCAACAGGTCAGGTCTGCCCCAAAAACTAGTCCAGTTGTCTATAAAACACAGAGAGAGAGCATATAAATTTATTCTGCGTGCACCACTTAGACATCCAGCCATAGAGGAAGAGACAACTTATAGCATATTTCTACAGTGGAATCAGTAAATTAACACTTTTCCATTAGCATGATGCTGCATTCAAATCAGTAGGTGTGAGTTACACTCTTAAAAATGTGTTCTTGTGGCTCAAAAGCGCTTCATGATGCCTTAGAAAAATATTTTTTACCCGAACACAACCAGAGGGTCTAAATGGTTCCATAAAGAACCTTTAACATATGAAGAAATGTTTCGTTATTTGTGGCAAAAGACAGACCTTCAGATTAAGAAAAAACCTAATTTATTCTGAGACGATCCCTTTAAATTAACACTTTTCCATTAACATGAACCTTTGACTGAACGAAAAATATTTTTATCTAAATGTTCTTTGTGGAACCAAAAATCCCTTTAAAGAACCTTTGTTCTTCTATGGCATCGCTTGAAGAACCTTTTAAGCACCTGTATTTTTAAGAGTGTAAGTCCGAGATTATTCTCACATCAGTCAGCACAAGGAAAGCAAAATAAAACTACTGCATATTTAAATATAGATAAAACCCAATTAAACGTTTGTACATAGGCATTGTTATGAGAAAAGTTATTTTCCTTAAAGACGGTGTAAGTAATTTCTGAAGCCAATGTTGATATTTGAAATCACCAAAACAAACACGCCCCTACCCCAAAAGGGTCTCGCCCACTGATCTATATATAATGACTGGATTGCTTGTTGCGTTCTAAACTGCCGACATGCAGTGAAGCCATCAGAAGTGTTCCATCCGCCATCTTACTATTCCCTACCAGCAAAGAGCACCATTGAGTCGCATGCAAACCGCTGATCTAAATTCACCTGATTTGAAGCGAATCAGTCACAGAGGATTAATTTTTATCTTACGCGTATGTAAATTCATAAATCTTTCTTCATATTTCAGAATGAGAACTTTGTAATTTGTTATACATATATGTGTTGAGGTCGTGTCCGTCCGATGTTCGTCATGTTCATCTGATGTGCACTACTCTAATGAACGGAACTTTTAATAAGCAGGGGAAATTCCTGACATTAAAAAAATTACAGTTTGCATGCCTAGGGTGTTTGCACTGTAAAAATGTACAGGGATACTTCAGATTTAAAAACGCTGACTTGTTAGGTGATGTTTTCTCATTAAATTCATACAATTTTATATTAATTCAAATGGAATGTATGGGAATAGTGGGGAATACCAATACGGCGGCTTCACTTACATGACGTCATGAGCAATCCAGTTCTCTATTATAGATCAGTGGTCTCGCCCCTATTTTGATAGATCCACCCCACATATACGTAGCCTATGCAACCCAGGCAATGATTAGTTCTGTAGCCTGGAAAAAGGCCGTGTTTCTCAATACCAAGTATGCAAATTTCGGACTTGCATCCTCAGTAGTTCAAACTTCACAAGTTAGAGTCGGGAGTGTGAGCTCCCTCGGACGGAACGACGCAAGTCCGGTAATATTTGATAACGTCAGCCAGCTCGCCTCGGCTACTGCAATCTTCCTCACTGTATTTACAGACAAAATATATCAAACACCACTGCCTCTTTTCGTTTTCATTTAAACATATTAATAGCCACATAAATGTAGTTCAGGGAACGTACATACATTACAATGATACGAAATATTATATCAAACATTGCCTGTTTTCATTTTCATTTTAACATATCAAATAAAACAGTAGAATAAAGACCAAAGATTAGCTGTTAAATTTACCCAAAACGAATTATATCTTATATTTAACCAGAGACATCAGAGCCAATGGTAAATGTCAGAAGATCTAGTCGAGGTTATACTCCTCTCTTCGGTATACATGAGCATTGAGCGCCCGGGGATCGCGTGGAGCTCATGTCTCCGAAATCGGCGAAGCACATTTTCAAATAGGCACTGTTTTTTATAAATAAACCGCCGATTTCAGTTTTAAACAACTACATTCTCACCTGAAATACACACGTTCAGGCTTTAGCTGTTGTGGCGTGGCACGTCTGATGTAGACACGGTGTTACTCACCAATCGAGAAGAAACAAAGCAACCTCGGCATCCGATCGAAGGCCTTCCGCTACTTGAGTTCTCTCCAGCGCTGGAAAGCTGATCTGATGTTTTCCTCTTTTGTTTTTTATCCGCCATCTCTATCTTTCTGTCACTTCACTGATCTCTATCTTTCTGTTCACTGAACTATCTCCTCCACATGAGTAGACACGCCTGCTGATTGGCTACAAGTTTATTTTGGTACTCGGCCCCGACTCCGTTTTGCTTACCCTGCATTTAAAATTAACCACCAGTAGAATATTCTGTCTATAAGTGAATAACAGGGTGTATTTAAAATACTCTGTATAATTTACTATTTCTGGAATATTAAGTATGTCTGTGGGGAAATCTGACTCAAACTTATCTTATTGAAGTTACTGTTTTCCTGAAGATGTCATATATTTCAGAAAAGTCTGCCCACCGGTAGATTCATGACATCGATTTTAAGCAGCTAGCAGTGCTAGACTTAAAACATATTCCTGGGGAGAGAGATTGTTTGAAATAATTTAAGCTAAAAACACAAAAGGCATCTTGTGAACTCAGCCAGCAGTTATATTCCAGTGTGGATCTAATAACGTGTCTAATAACACTAAAGAGAAGAGAAACTTCCATGGCCATTGCATTTGAATAATCAGGATACTGCATGAAAAATAAATGTGAAAAACCATGGACTTGCCCAGCCATCCTTAATATTTGTATTAACATCTATTTTATATATGTAGCATGTATCATGCAGGGATGGGTATTTCCCTTTACTGTTTTTTCACCATAAATTATCATTCATATTGTTATTTATTTTTACAAAATCCATAAATTAGACAGTATTTTACAGTAAAGATTTACTCATCCTTGGGGCTATCCAGGATGTAGATGAGTTTGTTTCTTCATCAGAACAAATTTGGAAAAAATTTGAATTACATCACATGCTCACTAATGGATTCACTGTAGTGAAAGGGTGCCGTCAGAATGAGCTCAAACAGCCCATAAAAACAATAATAATCCAAATGACTCCTCCATTAAATTACAACTCCTACTGGATGCACCCTCTAACTGTTTAGATGTGTAATTCCGTTAAAATACATGATCTTGGGGGTTATAACAGATTGGGAAGTATTATCGTATTGTTTTGCAGAAAAAAGTCTCATTAAAATGTTATTGTAATGGATGTAATGCAATGTACTATAATGTCATGTAAATTTATCCAAATCTCTTCCATACAAACGCAATTCCTGTAACTATTCCTATAACAAACATATTATTATTATTTATCATTTAGTTTTAATAAATTGAAAAAAATCATACTGCATGTTTGAGTCAAAGATGACAAAAATGTATGTGAGTGCATAACTTCTGTCACTAACTGATTAGCAATTATCGAAGATACAAATATATGTATATACATTTTTTAGAAGCTCCATTCAATTCAATTTGGTTTCAGTTCTGAGTTGATGCATTCCCTCAAATTAAATGGCCGTGATGCTGCTGGTCATCCTGTCCTTAGAAAAGTGATATTGGACACTATTATTTCAAAGAGAAAACAAACAGTCATTGTTGGTCTAATTTGCGCACCCTAAATATTACCTCACTCTATATGAAGCTTGAGCATGAGGACAATATGACCTCTGGTTCCACAATAACAATGAATATGTTGTGTTTTATGATCTATCACCTCTTTCACTCATTTATCACCTACACAGAGGTGGGAGTCTGGGCTGCACACACACATAGCAGAAGATGGAGTGTATGGGACAGCTTTTTTGCAGCAGGGAGTTAACCCTGATATTATTTTTAGCTAACAACAAGGGAATGTGTCCAAAAACATGTAGATGAGCCTTTTCTACTCTAGTACTCTCTCACCTTACATCTTCAGCTTGTTTGCAACATCAACAAAAATACAGCATAAAACACAAAACAATGCAAAGTTCTCTCCCTTTGTCCATTCATTGCACCTTGCAAACAGATATACAGAATGACCTGTTAGAGATGATCATTTGATATTGAGGCTTCACAACATAATTTTGCCCACAAAGCTAGATTGCGCTATTAATAAACCAGTTTTAGCATAACATATTAATCTTGTTAATTAACACAAAATGTTCAATTACTCTACATCTATTCTAATTGTTTTGGGGAGGGGCTATGAGTACAAGGATGTTCTTGCAAGATTTTAAAGATCAATTATGACTACTAAAGTGGGACAAGCAGAGCACCTAAGAGACGCTGGTACTTTTGATGTCTAGTGAATATTAAATCATTTCAAAGAATGCTGAAAAATCTCCAAGGAAAGACTTGCCATTATAAATAAACATCAAATTCTAATAGCTTGTTCTTGAGATGTTAACGGTTATGTGTTTACGACACAATTTCTGGTATTTGGATACATCAGCCACTATATATATATATTAAGTAAATGCAGCACACATGCCACATTTTGTTCCAAACCTGTATGTTTCTTTCTTCTGTTGAACGAAAAAGAAGATATTTTGAAGAATGTGAATAATCAAATAATCAATTTAGGTTTTTTTCTATACTATGGAGGTCAATGGCTATCGTCAAATGTTTGATTACTAAAATTCTCTGTCTCCGCATTGAGCCAGTTTCTTCTCCTGTGTTGGGTAACAGGTAACGGGTGGGAAGAGCTGGCCGGTGTCACGTTTGCTGCGCCATTCCCCGTCATCCGGGGATGCGAGCGCCTTTTTCCTCCTCCAGCTCAGTTCCCCGGAACGGCGAACCCTGGTGGAGTTCCTCCTGCACCCCTGTCAGTCAGACTGGGCGGAGCAGTCTGACGCCAGGCCCAGCACTGGTGTTAGCTCGCCCAGGTCAGCCCCTGTTCTGGGCTAGTTGTCCGTATGGCCTGATTCCCTTCTGGTGATCCCATATGTGTATTCTTCCACGGTAAGGTTTCCCTCATGGTAAGCCCGTGTCTTCCCTTTAACAGAGTATTCTGTCAGGCTCTGCTGGCAGCTCTACTCCCTATGTCTAGGTAGGATCCTCCCCATAGGCCAGTCGTATGTAGTACTGCCCCAGGCCTGGGTCAGTCCATATCAGTGTCTCCACGTGTTACCTCCCTTCGGGCAGGATGTGGCCTCCAAAACGTCCTTCTCCGGAAGGCACGCTTCCCCACTGCCAAGCTGTAACAACAAATAGGAAAGACTTGAAGCTTTCTTTCACAGAAGGTCGAAATCCCTTCTGACTTCTGTGGGGAAAAGAACAGCATCTTGGCTATCTCCAGCAGCGATGTACTCCGTGGTTCCTGCGGGCACCAAGGTTAGAAAATCTGCGCTGGAGCGATGGGAAGGTTGCGACCTTTCACATGGCATTTGTCTGTCACGTGCTCTTTTGTCAGCATCTGCATGCCACAAGGTTGTGACGGGGTTCAGGTTGTGGCACATTCCATAGGACCCCTATGTCATCACAACTTAACTCGGAGTGACTGACAGATAGGGAACGTTTTGGTTACCTGGAGGTAAAGTAACGAATCATTTACTCGTTCTGTAATTGAGTAGCTTTTTTGGCTTGTACTTTTTTAAGTAATATTTTTAATCTGTAATTTTACTTTTACTTAAGTATATTTTGGAAATTGTACCTACATTTTAAAACTCATTCGATGAGTAAAAAAAATCGCTCCGTGGAAACAACTGGCAAATAATGGGCAGAAGAAGAAACTGGCGCTAAAATCACAAGAAAGATGTGACGAACAAGACAGGCTTTTAGACCCAGCTAAAACCAGACCCCGTATACTCTGCAAGTTGGACTCGGAGGAAATGAGTGAACCCCTGCTATTCAGCTCTATTATGCAGTGTTATGTGTTTGCCTCGGGAACCGAATAGCAGCTTATAAATATATCGACTACCCTTCGCAAGCATGTGGAGATAAGGTAAATACTTGCATCGTTGCATTGGTGGTTAAAATGAAGCTTTTACGGTTTAGCAAAAGGTTGCACAAATGCCAAAAAGACAGTTGCAGGGTTCTCTTGCGAAAATATAGTAATTGTTGTTTTAACAGTGCGATTTGATTATCAGATTGCCAAAAACCAAACAAATCACTCTAAACCAGGGTTCTCAATCCAGTCCTCGCGCCCCAGTAAATTTTTCATGTCCTCTTATTAACACACCTGTCATAATCACGAGAAGTGCGCTCCATAATGAACGTTCCGATTGACATGCTCCCTACACAGTTCCATTGCTCCATCCCTGAGGGAAAGCCGCTGAGTTTACTTCACTTCAGAACATTCATTCATGTTTGCGTTGCGCACATCTTTACGCACGGACGAGTGTGACATAACCGCGTCTCGGTTAAATATATACAATTTAAATTCACGTCTCGCACGTCAATCGTTCCCTGATGGATTACTATGAATGGAATACGTTCGCTTCGAGGAATCATGGAGGAATTTTGATGTCACTTCGCAGGGCACTTGCGTTCGAATGAACAAACGTTGAAGTGTGTAACATACGTGTGCAGAGCGGTGGGGCAACTGGAATTGAACCGCTGCTCTAAATGTGCTGTGAAATTAGTAACAGATTAGTTCCGCGTGCATCTGAGTGCTTTCTTTCACTGCGTGAATCTGTTAAAATTTTGGATCACAAAATTGAAGATATAGAAGCAGAAAATGTATATATTTATATAATTTAATATAGTAAGTCCATCCATGAAGAATGCCGTTTTTCTCAAAAAATCACCATGAATGGCCTGTAGTTTTGCTTTTTAAGTTAAAAAAACAAGTTAATTAAGAGACACGTTTTAACATCTGTTTTTGCTCTATTTCGAAAAAAAATAATTCCAAACACAGTTTTGCGTCTCTGATTAGAATACGGTGTTTCATCTGAATTAACCGTTTAAATATTCTGTTCATCCAATGACTCTCTTAGATTTGCTGACACCTCTGGTGGTTCATTTAACATTTATTCTTTTGATTTATTTATTTTTAATTTCAAATGACTATTTAACATTTGTGACCCTGGCATGGAGCACAAAACCAGTAAGTCGCTGGGGTATATTTGTAGCAAAAACAATTTTGTATGGGTTAAAATTATACATATTTTTATTTTATGCAAATCTGTTTAAGTAAAGATCATGTTCAATGATTTAGAAATTTCACTGTAAATATATCAAAACTAAGCTTAATTTGAACACTTTAAAGGAGATTTTCTAATATTTGGATTTTTTGCATATTCCATATTTAAAAATATTGGATCATAACAAACAATACATCAATGAAATATGATTTATTCAGCTTTCAGATGATGTATAAATCAATTTAGGAAATTGGTTTTCTGGTTCAGGGTCACATTTTAGTATTTATCAAAACATATTTCTGCATTTGACCACTAAATGCTATTCAGTGTGTAATACTATCCACTATGAAGCTTCTGCGTTTCCTCTGCAGAAATGATTTTGTTGATACATTTAATTTGTAACACAAATTTTATTATTCTAATTAACCGATTTTTAATTAAAAACACCTAGTTTGAATTTGCTTCAGGTGTGTCAAACTCAGTTCCTGGAGGGCCACAGCACTAAAGAGTTTAGTTCCAACCCTGCTCCACCACACACCATGAGTTTTCAAATAAGTAAATGATTAGTTTAGCTGTATCAGATGTGTTTAATTAGGGTAATATCTACACTTAGCTGTGGCCCTCCAAGAGTTTGACATTTGGTCATCCCATTTTTCCCTCCCTCCCATTGAAAATGCTGATTTTTACTCAGAGTAAATTTTAAATGAGCATTTATACTTGAGTAGATTTTTAGACTGGTACTTTTACTTGTATGTAAAATTTCAGAATGTAATGGTACTTTTAGAGTACAATATTTTTGTACTCTTTCCACCTCTGGTTACCTGGTACTCATTCTCGGCTCCTCAGTGGAAAACATGAGTGGATGGTGCTAGTCGCCCTTTTATTACACAGGGAGTGGCTCATAAAAATTCTTCTATTCATTGGCGTTTTCTCTTAACAGAGATGATTGGGCTTCCAAGACCTGCTCACGACATCATCCGTTCCCTCCAAGAATGAGGGTTACATAACTGAACGTTACCAGTTTTTCAAAAATGTTTGTGTGTGTTCAACAAAACAAATAAATTCAGGTTTGGAACAATATTTTGGTATCCCATCCCATCAGAATGAAAGTCCAAACATCTGATAAAAGCATAGAATAATCCATAATCCACTAGATTATCCATCAATTAGGCCCATTAAAGCAAAATTTATCCAAATCTGTTCCAATAAAGAAACAGCTCACCTACAATTGGATGACTCTGCAAACAAATACTAAGACCACCTATTTGAAAGAAATGACGAACACAAATTTTGGATGAGAGTTGTCAACCTGAAAGTGATACAGCTCCAAGCATAGACTGATGAGCTGCTCAGCAGTGAGATCATCTGAACTCTGACCTATTGAAAGTGAACAGGCTTTGCGGTCCCCATGGCAGAATTGTCTTTGTTTGGCAATGTCTTTGTTTGATAGCAGAGCAGAGCTATTTATAGAGCCTCTTATTTAGTGGTTTAATTGTCAGTCAATGAATTTAGTACAAAACACTCTACGGACAATGACAACATGACAAGCCCTGACAAGGTGGCTTTTGGTTTGAGAACCGCACTTATGCAACTATTCAATATGGGCAAACAATTTCATGCTCAACAAGGCCACAAAGGCAATTTCTTGTCAGAAATATTCTTATGTGCAATTTTTCTGTAAACCGTATGGTACTTTCTCTCAGCCTGTATTTGGATGAGGATAAAATACCTTTGTGTGGGGACATAAGACTTTGAAGGTTCCAGATGTTTAATTTCTCAGTGAATTTGCAAAGATAACGAGATAAATAATGCAGAGATGTATAAACAAGACTAGCGGTTTCCAGGACCAGTAATCCCATTGTAGATGTGCTGAGAACGAGAAAGAGATGCGAAATACCAAAACCACAAAACCCTGTTATGACAGCAAACAATAAATAAATGAATTAATTAATGAATACATTTTAAATATAAAAATTATTCCTAATTGCATTATTTTCATATAGTTAATAAAAAATAGTAGTAGTAGCAATAGTAGTGATCATTATTTTAATTAATTAATTAAAAGTAATTAATAACTCAGGCAAACATTTGCTCATTTAAAATATTTCAAAATTAATTAAAGCGGTCATCGGATGCAAAATTAACTTTACAAGTTGTTTAAACAAAAATGTGTGTTGGAAGTGTGTGTACACATCCATCTTATAATGATAAAAATCCACCCAGTGTTTTTTTTTTTTATTATTCCTATTTTAAAATCCCCTTTCTCAAATTAGGCTGTTTTGAGAGCCCTGTCAGTATGATGTCGTTCTGTACAGACCGCTCCCAGGATAGTTGATTGACAAGGCCATCTTATCTTAGACCCGCCCTGAGTGAGCTGAGAGCTGTCCACCATTTTGTCGACTCCGGCGCAGGGGAAGACAAGATGTCTCAGATTAAGCGATTTAAGTGTTTAGTTGTAATAATGAATATAGCAGCCTGTCGTCAGTTACTCCTGACATCTGAGCCACTGAAGACGCAAAAGTTAACATTACTTTCGCTTTGAAGTGAATGTGCCACTTTGCGCCAATTTTAACCACAGTATGTTACAGACCTTTCATTAAGACCCTAAATAATCATATCAGCTTGTGTAAAATGGGCATCCGATGACCCCTTTTAAAATTTTTAAAGAGGTTAAGTACAAATTCCTGTGAATGCCCATACAGGTGCATCTCAATAAATTAGAATGTCGTAGAAAAGTTCATTTATTTCAGCAATTCAACTCAAATTGTGAAACTCATGTATTAAATAAATTCAATTCAAGTCTTTGGTTCTTTTAATTGTGATGATTTTGGCTCGCATTTAACAAATACCCACCAATCTCAATAAATTAGAATACTTCATAAGACCAATAAAAAAAAAAAAATTCAGTGAATTGTTGGCCTTCTGGAAAGTATGTTCATTTACTGTATATGTACTCAATACTTGGTAGAGGCTCCTTTTGCTTTAATTACTGCCTCAATTCGGCGTGGCATGGAGGTGATCAGTTTGTGGCACTGCTGAGGTGGTATGGAAGCCCAGGTTTCTTTGACAGTGGCCTTCAGCTCATCTGCATTTTTTGGTCTCTTGTTTCTCATTTTCCTCTTGACAATACCCCATAGATTCTCTATGGGGTTCAGGTCTGGTGTGTTTGCTGGCCAGTCAAGCATACTAACACCATGGTCATTTAACCAACTCTTGGTGCTTTTGGCAGTGTGGGCAGGTGCCAAATCCTGCTGGAAAATGAAATCAGCATCTTTAAAAAGCTGGTCAGCAGAAGGAAGCATGAAGTGCTTTCAAAATTTCTTTGTAAACGGTTGCAGTGACGTTGGTTTTCAAAAAACACAATGGACCAACACCAGCAGATGACATTGCACCCCAAATCATCACAGACTGTGGAAACTTAACACTGGACTTCAAGCAACATGTGCTATGAGCTTCTCCACCCTTCCTCCAGACTCTAGGACCTTGGTTTCCAAATTAAATACAAAACTTGCTCTCATCTGAAAAGAGGACTTTGGACCACAGGGCAACAGTCCAGTTTTTCTTCTCCTTAGCCCAGGTAAGACGCCTCTGATGACAACTGTAGCCAAATTCCTTGACACGTCTGTGCGTGGTGGCTCTTGATGCCTTGACCTCAGTCCATTCCTTGTGAAGTTCACCCAAATACTTGAATCGATTTTGCTTGACAATCCTCATAAGGCTGCGGTTCTCTCGGTTGGTTGTGCATCTTTTTCTTCCACACTCTTTCCTTCCACTCAACTTTCTGTTAACATGCTTGGATACAGCACACTGTGAACAGACAGCTTCTTTGGCAATGAATGTCTGTGGCTTACCCTCCATGTGAAGGGCGTCAATGATTGTCTTCTGGACAACTGTTAGATCAGCAGTCTTCCCCATGATTGTGTAGTCTAGTGCAAGTGAGCCAAACTCATGACGAGACCATTAATTGAAGGTAGGATGTTGAACGTTTGCAGGTGTTTTGAGTTATTTAGGATGATTAGCAGATTGGCATGTCACCATATTCTTTGAATTTGTTGAGATATGAATTGGTGGGTTTTTGTTAAATGTGAGCCAAAATAATCACAATTAAAAGAACCAAAATTAATTGACTTAATCTACTTCAAGCACAGTGTGCACTGTGCCGTGTCATTTATGTATAGTCAAATACGCAGTTTCGAATTTACAGCTGAGTTTCTATCTAATTGTACATTGAGCATTGTGATGTACTAGTAAATAACTGCGCATACATCATAGTTCCAATCCTACGACGGCATTCTAATTAAGATTACGAGATTAAAGAGAGAATGTCGAACCTGTATTGTAAACTTCTGTGAGAAGTTTTGTATAATATTTCTAAAGTTAATATTTCCACGTATTCTGTTATTTATTGATGAATAATCCACATATTTCTGTCATTTGAAAAGTCTGAAAATGAAAGTGGTTATGTTTTAGAACTATATGGCCTATCTATCTATCTATCTATCTATCTATCTATCTATCTATCTATCTATCTATCTATCTATCTATCTATCTATTCTATTTTTCTCAGGAGTTTAATCTCGTATTACTTTATTCTCGAAATATTACGACTTTATTCTCGTAGTGTTTCGACTTTATTCTCGTAACATTTCTATTCTCGATGTTTCGACTTTATTCTCGTAACATTTCCACTTTATTCTCGAAACTTTATTCTCGTAACATTTCGACTTTATTCTCGAAATATTACCTTTATCTCGTATCTTAGCATAAAACGCCGTCGTATTACTTGCATACAGGTACTTTCTTTGCGGCCCCCCTAGTGCCATCTATGGCCCCCCATCCACTGGTCTAGTGAACCAAACTCCATTTTGAAGGCTTAGGAAACGTTTGCAGGTGTTTTGAGTTGATTAACTGATTGGCATGTCACCATATTCTAATTTGTCAAAATAATCACGATTAAAAGAACCAAAGACTTAATCTACTTCAATCTGTGTGCATTTAATTTATTTAATACACAAGTTTCACAATTTGAATTGGATTACTGAAATAAATAACTTTTCCACGAATTCTAATTTAAAGAGATGCACCTGTATTGTAAACTTCTGTTTTTGGTATTTCTGTTATTTATTGATGAATAATCCACATATTTCTGTCATTTGAAAAGTCTGAAAATGAAAGTGGTTATGTTTTAGAACTATATGGCCTATCTATCTATCTATCTATCTATCTATCTATCTATTAGAAATACTGTAAATGTCAATAACCTATATGCATGTTATTATACAATCTATCTATCCATCCATCCATCCATCCATTAGAAATACTGTAAATGTCAATCATGTTATTGTACAACCTGAATTCCGGAAATGTTGGGATGTTTGAAAAATTGTATGTATTTATTTTGTTTTACTTTTTTCAGACCTGTTGCAGGCATCAAATTTAAAATGAGCTCATTTAGTGGATAACAGTGTAACATTTCTCAGTTAAAAATGTTTTATGTTCTCTTTTCTTTTGTTTATAAAATATTGGCTCATGTGATTTGAAAGTCTTTTAGTTTTCATTTTATTCAAATTTAAAACACGTCCCAACATTTCCGGAATTTGGGTTGTATACTATAGCTGTCAATGAGGTATCCCAAAATGTATAACTCTTATACTATAATAATTGTATTCCACCACACGCTATACATTACTTTTCTGGTGTTATGGGAAAACCAACTAGACATAAATTACCTGGAATCAACTTGTCTTATCAGTCTCATTTCCCCAAAAAGCCAAGCTGAAGCCAAGATCCAGCAAATAAATTAATGAAACTAAGGGCTTTTGGCAATCCAGCGCAAACTGTCTGCCAGCAACGTGCTCCAGACGGCAAGGGATTCCTTTCAGATTCTGGCCTGCTGGCTGGCACAGTGAATTTCCCATCCTCCTGATCTGAACGGCTTGGCAGTCTTTGAGGCAGTGCCTCCTGAGCATGTGTCAGACCTGCATACGAAGAAAGCGAGTGCTGGACTGAAGGCTTGTTCAGGATCACAGGGGTCACAGATGCTGAAAGCCTCTTCACTCAGAGAAATACAAAAGCACTGAAGCAGTTGAAAGACGCATTTGTTTGGACAGTTTCTGGAGAGGTAGTTTATGAGTAATGCACTTCATAAAATGCCACAGTCATAAACACTGGATCACTTCATGTGGCATGTGGGGACAACAGTTTCTTTAATGACTTGAGACTTTTCTTTAGTACAAGTACTAGTGTCATTCTTCAAATATTCCGTGTGGACTTGTCAGCCCGAGGTGTTGCTGGGCCAGAGAAACCTGTGAGAGTGTCTGAAGGAGAGGAATTCACACTGCCCTGTGTAGGTTTGGCAGTGAAAGGAGAGTGGCCAGTAGCCACTCTTTTAAAATGCATCATGTAGTTGAATATTAAATATTTTTTCTATATTATATATATATATATATTAGTGGTGGGCAGGGGTGTACCGAGACTCTTATCGATAAAAAAAATATCGTTTTTCTATTGGGTTGGGATGGGTCTATATACGCAAGCTATATATATATATAGCGCGGATATATACAGTGTAGGGGGCCCAGCGTAAATGAGTATGTGGTAATACACCCCCAAACGCTTTCATTCATCAACCTCAAATATGTCTTTTCAAAAGTAAAATTTTGGCCGCTCAAATGATGTTAACAATGTGCGCTATTGAAGTGTTTGTGTGGAAGCTCAATGGTGCGCTCACTTGCTCTTACTCCGTCACTTCGTCAAAAACCATTTAGAGTTGCCAAAATGTTGGTCGTCACAAGACTAAGTTCCAGGAAGTGCTTTGGCGGGCAATATAAGAATAGTGACATCTGTTTAACTTATAACACACCGACATGAAAGTAAGGTTTGTTTTTAATAATATAATATTTGAGGATTAGTGTTCTTAGATTTGCCTTACACATTTTTCAGTTTTTCCCTTTTTACTTATATTCATTGTTTTCAATTAGGTAACTAATGTCATATTTATGATGATAGTACAAAAGGCTGGTGATGAGTACACCCACAATGGGTCAACAAAAACTAAAATTAAGCGAAATCTACAATTATATATAGTAATATAATTACTTTGTATTATAAATATTATATATTTAATGGCCTCCATATACACAATATATTTAGAAAACAACTTTTTTTTGTAATATAAACATGACAGCCGTTCAAAAGTAATGATGCTGAAAATTCAGCTTTGCAGTCTTTTAAAATGGAAAACTATTTTAAATAATAATATATTACAATATTACTTTTTTGATTTTTATTCATAAATGAAATATTTACAGAAAATTAATGAATACAATTCTAATAAATGTTGGCGATTTTGTCTGTGTCCTTTATTTTGATTCTTTTTCTCTAATTCCAAAAACGATGGATGAAACTATTAAGAGAACTTTTTTAATAGGGTGTTCCATTCTAGCCAATCAACTAATCTGAATGATCTCTTTTACCAATTTAATGAGATTCTACTAGGATTTTAAAGCTTACTTTTATTCAAATGGATAATATACAATATTTTTTTTAAACATCTAACCTTTTAAAAGTGCGTCGCAGGTTTGTTCTGCTGCATCTCTATGTGATGTGTTTGCTCACTTCCGGGACTTGAGAGGCTCCACGAGCCGCCATCTTTAAAAAAAACAGAATTCCCCTCTCTCTATAGGTGTTCCTAATACATCTTTCGATTGGGTTCAGATCAGGTTGCGCTTTTAGACATACTTGGCCACTGACCCTCTGCTTCGATGTGTGTATGCACTTTGTGAAATTACACCCTGTTCTTCTTCCGCCGGGTTTGCTTCAGAAATTTATTTTTAAGAAGCCAACAGTTCATCACGACCTCTTATGCCTTAAAATTCATGATGTGTGTAAACAAGTTAGAACATAGATCATCGCCAATTATCATAGTCATTTCTCAAGTTGGAATTTTGGAAACAGGAGATGCCCCTGGTCTACGACGACCTGTTCTCAAGACTTACTTTTAGTCATTATTTGCACACATATTCTGTGCCTTCGGCAGTTCAAATGATTTTAATCTAGATTAATCTAGTAATTCCAAAATTAATCTAGATTAATCATTAAAAAAATTAATCTTCCCACCCCTCTTTCACCCCCTTTGTATAAACAATATCTCAATGAACACAAAAACCATTTCCAAAATGCAGTAAGTTTAATATAACATTTTAACTTATAACATGTGAATTCATTACACATTTTTCAGATCAAATTAGGGTGATGCAAAAATGAGTACACCCCACAACAAAAACTCAATGACTTTGTATGGCCTCCATGATTTTGACAGCACCAAGTCCCCGACAAGTTGGCCATTTTGATAGATCATCTTTTTCCATTCTTCAAGCCTCTTTTAGAGATTGGATGCTGGATGGAGAGTGATGCATGCAGCCCCATAGGTGTTCATTGGGTTCAAGGACACTGTCACCACCCTGTTCTTCTTCATCCAACAGTTTGTGTGTTTAGGATCACTGTAGTGCACACCAAGGGCACGTGTGATGGTAGCATTTTTCTTAGAGCAGTACTTTTGTATTCATGATGCTCAATGAAATGCCTCCCCGACACCTGCAGCACTGCGACGCCACCACCATACAGGCACCATTTTTTCTTTGATTCCTCAGCCATCAGTTTTGAAGCCAAAAACATTTATCTTGGTCTCATCACGCCAGAGTATAGAGTCCCAGTAGTCTTCATCTTTGTCAGCATGGGCCCTGGCAAACTCTAGGTGGGCTTTTTTGTGCCTAGGCTTTAGGAGAGGCTTCTTACGTGGACGGCACCCATGCATGCCATTCCTCTGCAGTGTACGCCTTATTGTGTCACGGGAAATAGTCACCCCAGTTTGGCTTTCTACTTCTTTAGATAACTGCAGTGAACTTGCATGTCTATTTTCTTCAACCCTTCTCATCAGAAGATGCTCCTGACGAGGTGTTAACTTCCGTGGACGACCTGGACGTCTCTGTGAGATGGTTGCAGTTCCATCTTTTTTAAATGTTTGTACCACTTTTGCTACAGTATTCTGACTGATAAGTAAAGCTTTGCTGATCTTCTTGTAGCCTTCACCTTTCTTGTGTAAAGAAATTATTTTCTTTCTCAGGTCTTGTGACATTTCTCTTTCATGTGGTGCCATTGCTGACAGCATGAAATGGGAAGGGGTTTTCTTTAAGTAACACCCTTTTATAGTCAACTGTCACCTGTGTAATGAATAATTAGACTCACCTGTGGTTGAATTCTTGTTAAATTAGACATTTGTAGTCTAAAATTTAGCTTTGCTCCAGAGACTTTCAGTGGGGTGTACTCATTTTTGCATCACCCTAATTTGAGTAAAACTGAAAATGTTGTTCTCTAAGTTATATTATTAACCTTACGTTCATGTTATAAGTTAAACAGATGTTATATAAAACTTAGTCTTGTCAACATTTTGGAAAATGTTTTTGTGTTCATTGAGATATTGTTTAAAATGTTACTTTTCAAAGGGGGTGTACTCATTTACGCTGAGCACTGTATATATATATATATATATATATATAAAAAATAATTAATAATAGCAATAATAGTATTATCACAACACAATTATTTAATAATAATTATAATACTAAAAGTATTAAATAATAATAATTAACATGTGAAAATATTATATATTTTTAAAACGTGAGTGTTAAATAAAAATAGTTATTTTATAGTACACTTCAAAAATACAGTGCTAATGTTTACTTCGTACTTTATTTAGTACTTATTTCTTTTTAATTTTTATTTTTATATAAATTTTCCTCAGTTTCAAACCTAAAATCAGCAAGCTTTCATTTTAGTAAGTAACTTTATGTGCTGCCTATGTGTTTTAGTGCTGCCAGGTTAAGCGCATCAATAAATTAAATGTCGTAGTTTTGTGTTTTGCTCTGAAACAATTAGCGCATTGCCGAGGATCATGTTGTCAGTTCGATTGGAAATCTTATACATTATTACAGTTAGTAGATCTAAAATGATGATTGTGCGTTAACAGCTGCCAACCAGTACGCGAATGAGTGGTCTGAACTTATCTACCCAGCCCCACAAAATTAAGAATGAAAGAATTAAAAAATTTGAACTAGGTTTAAAACGACATATTAAACCACTAGAACAGGGGAAAAAAATAGTTTTCACTACAGGGATATAGCCTGTGCAATTTGACAAATAGCCTTGGTCTCTCCTTATCGATATAATACAGAAGATAATGATTTTGGGATGTTTAAGATTTTAAGAAATTTTATTCGGATTAATTTCAGTTAACAAAAAAGTTGATTTTTTTATATTTAATTTTTAAACATGATGCAAGGAATGTTACTGTTTCCGGGTCAAAGCTTCTAGTCATTTCTACAATATTAACAGCCTCTTATGTCAGACTTATAATGGATGGGTAGTTGATTTTGCAATTGCCATAATGCACTTACAGTTCCACATTTTAAAGTATTTGTTGGGTTATATATCAACCTAATGTCTACTGTGATATTTGACTTGTACCTAAAACCCACAAGCAGTCTTTCTTCAAGACACTTAGTTCTGCAGCCAGGTTTTTGAGCCAGTCACTTGAGTCATAAATATACTATGTGACTAATCGCCCTGAAGCTGCAGGAAAATTACATCAGCACTGAAAAAAAAAGATAATAAATAAATAAACATACAGATATATATATATATATAAATATAAAGTTTGTTCATTCTGAGGGATCTGTTGAAATTACCATTGTCATGTTTGGCAGCAAACCACAGATGTAGTGCTTACAGACTAGGTTGAAAATAACTCAAGGTTGTGACAGCTTTGCAATTTGTAGTAATAATTGGCAGCTAAAAAAGGATTATTTCTAAATCTCTGAGTAGCTTCACGTGCTATAGTCTTGTGAAAACACCTTGCACATGTGATGTTTAAAACAGGCTGTTATTATGAGAGATTTGTTGAAAGCCGGCATATTATGGAGAGCTTCTTGGGGGAAAAAAACTGGGAGAGATCTGGGGTGTGTTTGCCAAAAGCATCATTAACCAACTATGATCACAAGTTCCAATAAAATCCATTTACAGCATCACAAACTTGTGTGGTTGGAACTACAGTTAGAGTATAGAAACATATTTTTTAACATATAGAGTTAGAAACATATTTTTTTGTCATATGACATTGTCTTAAATATACTGAACAAAATTATAAATGCAACACTTTTGTTTTTGCCCCCATTTTTTATGAGCTGAACTCAAAGATCTAAGACATTTTCTATGTACACAAAAAGCTTATGTCTCTCAAATATTGTTCACAAATCTGTCTAAATATGTGTTAGTGAGCACTTCTCCTTTGCCGAGATAATCCATCCACCTCACAGGTGTGGCATATCAAGATTCTGATTAGACAGCATGATTATTGCACTGGTGTGCCTTTGGCTGGCCACAATAAAAGGCCACTCTAAAATGTGCAGTTTTATCACAGCACAATGCCACAGATGTCGCTATTTTTGAGGTAGCGTGCAATTGGCATGCTGATTGCAAGAATGTCCACCAGAGCTGTTGCCTGTGAATTGAATGTTCATTTATCTACCATAAACTGGAGTTTCAGGCGTTTCTGGAGTTTTAAGGCATTTCAGAGAATTTGGCAGTACATCCAACCGGCCTCACAACCGCAGACCACGTGTATCCACACCAGCCCAGGACCTCCACATCCAGCATCTTTACCTCCAAGATCGTCTTGAGACCAGCCACCAGGACAGCTGCTGCAACAATCGGTTTGCATAACCAAAGCATTTCTGCACAAACTGTCAGAAACCTTCTCAGGGAAGCTCTCCTGCATGCTCGTCGTCCTTATCGGGGTCTCGACCTGACTGCAGTTCGTTCATTCACGTAGGGCTGTAGTCAAGTCCACCTTTGTCGAGTCCAAGACAAGTCCAAGTCCAAAGAGGTTCGAGTCCGAGTCAAGTCCAAGTCCAAAGAGGTTCGAGTCCGAGTCAAGTCCGAGTCCAAAGAGGTTCGAGTCCAAGTCCAAGTCCAAGTCCAAATGAGACGGTCAAAACAGAGAAAGAAAAAAATCTTCTTCAAAACCACATACTTAATTATTGATAATTGATGTGATACAGAGACGGCATATCTTCTATTCTAATATAATAACTTTGCATTATTGTTTGTAATGATCTAAAAGCAAGCAACACTGTAGGATCCTATTTTATTTCTCCTCCTGAGACCCAGCGATGGAGTTGTGTCTCTGTAGTGGACATTCTATTTTAGTGAATTTCCTGAGACCTCACATGTCACAGTCGCCTGGATGTCCTGTACAGAGCACATGGGCTTTATAGAGATACTAAATCTTTTTTAAACACTCTCATACGTCTTTAAAGATGGCTATATTTAATTTAGTGAAAAATTGTACATCCTTATGGAAATATGATTATATTCTGTAATGTCTTTTAAATCTGGCAGATTGTTTATCATAAAGCAACATCTCAGGAAAATGTTATGGGTTTTCAAATTCAAATATGACTTCCTGTTATGAAACAGGTCATCATTTCATTCATGTTCAATGTAGAGGACACCAGGACTAAAAGCATGTTTATTATGCATTTTGGGAGACAACAATTGAATAGGGAAATACATTATATATCTGCCTGGCCATGTATTACTCCCATTATGATTTTTTTTTTTCAACATTCTGTACCAACAGTGCAAATTATATATAGTGTATAGGTACACTGTGTTTAATGGGAAACCAGTTTATGGAATTTTTTTACACACATATTGCATAAAACAAAATGGTATATCAAATCATTTTGGTTGAGAATCATCCTTAAACAAAGTTTATTATAAAAAAATCCTGAAACCTAAAAATGTATTTGGTGATTTAAAAAAAAATCTTATGGTCTAACTCTAAACAATGTAATGACATGAAAACTTTTTTTTTAGGTAGGAGGATATTTTAGGTTTAGCAATTTCACTTATATTTGACCAATTCTCGATTTTGTAAGATTTTTTCTAGTCAACTTGATTTGATTCAAGAAACTTTCTCTTTATTAACCCTCTAGTTAAAGAAAAGTATATTCTAAGTGCACCACACATGACGTTGTCTTCATGATGTAAATAAACAAATCACTAAATATCTTTGGAAAAGATGAACTTTTTGTACAAACGTATATTGTGCATATTAGGCTATATGTTCTGAAATAATACAAGACAAATGCTCCAAAAAACTGAAGGTATAACACCTAGAGTGCTATTATTAACTATAAAGACTCTGTAAAACAATGAACAGCAGTTTTCAGCCTGTCACCCTGATGCAAACCTGAAAGATCAGATATACAGCAGTAGGTCATCACAGGTTTTGTATTCGATTACGCTGCTGTTCCGTTGTTTTTTCTATGTAAGCATGGACGCGTTTGACGGTTGCGCTCGCGTCTCGGGCAGCGTCTCGTGCATGAAACGGCTTTCTAAAAACGCGGCACTCTAGTTATTAAAAGATGTTTAACTCACACCTAAAGCGAAGGAAAGTGAGAGGGAAAACTCCAACGAACTTTGTACAACCAAACTGTATAATGCAACTTGCCGACAGCGTGTCTGTGGCCAAAATAAAGATAATTTAAGCCTCCACGCAGCGCGCACACTCATATGACGCAGCTGTGCATTTAACAGGCGACCAATGACAATGCCCGTTCTAGATGAACCAATGACAATGCCCGTTCTAGATGAACCAATGACAATGCCCGTTCTAGATGGAGTTAAACCAATGGCAATTACATTACCTATTTGCGGAACAAGCGAGTTTTGTTTTGAAAGAGAAAAAAAAGCATATATTGCTGGACTGGAGACCGGACTCGAGTACTACAGCCCTACATTCACGACCATCACCTCATGTTGCAGCATGATAATGCACTGCCCCATGTTGCAAGGATCTGTACACAATTCCTGGAAGCTGAAAACATCCCAGTTCTTGCATGACCAGTATACTCACCGGACATGTCACCCATTGAGCATGTTTGGGATGCATATACGACAGCGTGTTCCAGTTCCTGCCAAATGAGGTGGATGGGTTATCTCGGCAAAGGAGAAGTGCTCACTAAGACAGATTTATACAGATTTGTGAACAATATTTGAGAGAAATAGGCTTTTTGTTTACATGGAAAAAGTTTTAGATCTTTGAGTTCAGCTCAGGGGGTAAAAACAAAAGTGTTGCGTTTATAATTTTGTTCAGTGTAGATCATCTGCTTGAGCAAAAGAAGTTAGTTAACATGTAGTACAATCGTTCCATAAATTTAAACATTTTATTCTATGTTTTTTAGTTTGTGGAGATTAAAGAGTTAAAGATAGTTAGAAGAGTTTGCATGTCTGTATGTCCTGTATGCTCAATATTTACAGCAATAATCTGACATTAATTTGATCTTAATTAATTATCAGAGGTTATCTCACCACCACCTGACTAATATCATTAACGACAGTTTGAGCAAGAATATGCAACATGGAGGTGCAATGCAATTTTTTTCCCCTTAGGGAAACAGCTGTCTAGCTAGTTAGTTTCTCCAACAATGCATCATACCATAGTAGTTAAGCAGTGAGTTACATCATCGTTCGAGAAATGCGCCCCTTTATCTGTTAGCATCCCAATTGAATGACACAAGACCCTCTGAAATTACATTGAAATGTGACATCTTTGCTCAAGGAGGGACCAGTAATAATCACTCTGAATCTGCATGAAATGGTTGAGGACACCAGGAGAAGATGGAAAATAAATTGGTGGCCCACTTCTAGTAGTCTATATAACCCCACTTCACAATTTCAAGAGTAATATTTAGAATTTTTGAACCCTACACTGAAAACGAGCAAAACAGTTTTTATGCAAAAAAACATAAATAAATCATTTGCAGACAGCAAACAGAGAAAGATGCGAAACTGAAGCAGATGGTGTATTTACAGAATATACCAGGATGGTTGAACGAGGCCAGACATGCTAGACAGCCAAACCTTGAGATATGGAGTCAAAAAGGTTATAAGGGACCTTTGACAACGCTTGGTGTGGTGTGAGTAAGTGACGACTTAATATTAATCAGAACGAGTCACAAAACTTAAACTCATCTTCAGTTTCGCCACTAGAACTGAGCTGATTTGAGAAACAGCTCATTAATCATGCTATGGAATTTCTATGAATAACCCTACAGTAAAGTGGCAATCAAGAATACATGAATAGTCAGATGGTTAATCAGCTTAGTCTGTTGTATAATTATCTTCATACGTGTGACATATTTTAATTATTAGCGAGGGTCACTTGTTTTGCAGAAACTACCTCTGTATTGTTCAATGCAACAGAGAGCTTAGAGCTGATATGACTCAGAGCTGCATTTGTGTTATACAATGAAATAAAGAGGTGATAGGGGGGTAAAGCGTCAGGAGGGCAGATGTGAAAGTTCAAGGAGCGCAAACATAACAGCTTTGTTGTGGTATGGGTGAAAAACGTTGGTGATGGGGCTCAGAGGTCACTGGCTCGCTGGCAGCTCTGCCATGTGCCACACATGAACCTCAAGGACATGTTATGCATGAACCAGGAGAAAGCATAGACAAGATATGATAATTATATATTCATGACAACAGCAATGAAGCATAATATCCCTTACATGCATTGTGCGCAAATAAAAGTACAATGGTTCTGTTGTCCCCTTTCCACCACAGAAAAAAAATCTGCTTTGATAAAGTATAACTACAAGATAAAAAGATAATATATAATGTAAGATTAAATAATTAACACAATTTTGAGTATAAACTCATACTTTGAGAATAAACTCATTGTATTTCAAGAAAAAAAAACATTACATTTTAAGAAAAGAAGTTAAATAAAATGCTGGGAATAAATACACTCATGTCACGTTTATTTTATCTTGCTGGACAGTGTTAATTTAACGGAGTAATCAGAGCGTGAAATGTACGGATCCATAAGCAGAGCTTTATTCAGAGACGTGGCTGGGGTCAGACAAAGGCACACAGGTATATCGAGAGCAAGACAAAAGAGTAGTCCAGGTACACGGTAATAATCCAGGAAGGGGCAAACAGAGTCACTAACAAATCAATAGCACATCACTAACAAATGCTGCTGTGGTCACTTAGTGTAAATAGCATCTATGGCTATTTCCACTTTAGCGTAAACAGTATCTATTGCTATGTTCACCTATTTGCCAGTAATGGCTGTACAGATGGCTACCGTTGTTTCATTATATGGATAGAGGTGTACACAACCATCAACAATCCTAAAGGAATAGCCAGTTTTGATCAAAACACAGTTTTTTTCTCGTAATTTAATGAGTTTATTCTCAACATGTTGTTTTGATTTTTTTTCTCTCAAATTTTAATTCGTTTTTATTAAAACAAAATAACTTTTTTCTCATAGTTTAATGAGTTTATACTTAACATTTTATTTAGGCTTTTTTTCTCAAAATGTAAAAAAGTTTATCTCGGAACAATGACTTTCTCGTAATTTAATGAATTTATTCTTAACATGTTATGGTAAGATTATGTTAACATTTAAAGTTTTTTTTTTTTTTTTACAGTCTTTGTCCTAAATCTCTTCCGTACATCGTGGGTTGGTGATATGAGTTAAAAAGCATAAACAGAGTATAAAATGAAAAATACCAACCCAACCCCATGTGCTGATAAACATAAGAAACAGTGGACTAGCAGAGTGAAGTTGTGGAAAGAACTGTTGGTTGAATTCTAAAAGCTTGGTGTATTCGGTCTCTTCCACCACCTCTGGATAATGAAGTGGTGACAAGTTTACCCCAGCCAGGACAAAGCCCCATGGGATAGATAATGAGGCCAGTTGTTAATACATGTGAGGTTCTCCTGGTCTCTGTATGCTCTGTGAATCCTAATTAGTCTAAAGCTTAACAACATGTCGCACTTTATATTTGTTTTAGTTCACTTCAAAGCTCAGGCTCCTTCTGCTGTTTTCAGAGTCCCTGATTTCTCAAAGTCTTTATACTAAAGGGCACAGTGCATGTCAAGGAGGAAAGACAGCAATATGTACACTTCTGCTTAGATGCAACCACAGCCTCTACCACTCACATGACAAATCGTTATAATAACACCGTGCCCTAACTAGACGAGACAAGTCATTTATCTGTCTGCACTAAAATGGAACAGAATTTGATGTATATACAGTTCTGTATTAGAAATAGAATAAAGAACAGCATGTATTAGAAATAGAGCTCTTTTGTAAAATTATAAAATTCTTTACTGTTACTTTTGATCAATCTAAGCTCCGTTGGAAAGTGTGTGTGTGTGTGTGTGTGTGTGTGTGTGTGTGTGTGTGTGTGTGTGTGTGTGTGTGTGTGTGTGTGTGTGTGTGTGTGTGTGTGTGTGTGTGTGTGTGTGTGTGTGTGTGTGTGTGTGCGTGTGCGTGTGCGTATAAATAAAAAAATATGCCAGTGGAATTTCTGAAAACATGTCCACATACTGTACACTTTTGTACAAATGTTTTAATTCTCATTGACATTTGTTTTTATGAATGGAATGTTAGAATAGAATTTTATGCAAGATTGTTATTGCGTGTTGTGTTTCCTGCGTGACCCAATGATATCACAGATATTTAACACGGTGAGATTCTGTGGGGATTTACTTGGCCAAGAATCTTATCATAATGTTTTCATTTTACGGCCAATGAAGTGATTTCCAGATATCCAATCTGCAATCTGTCAGGCCTACGCCACAGATCTTATTCTGCAGCGTGTGCAGGTCTCGCTGGCTCACAGTTCACCAGCGCTTTGCTTCATTTCTCCCATGGTCAGTGGGGTAAGTCCTGCGCTGCAGTAAAGCACCTCGATGACTATGGACCATTAAAGTGCTATTGAGTTTCTGTCAAATCGCCAGCACCTACAATCTCTCACTGTCCCTGCTCTCAGCCCTCTCCATTATCAGGCCCCTCCAGCCAGCATGGCTCAACATCACCATAGACATGGCTAAGACTGCCATACCTTGACAGAGTCTGCATTAGTTTCAGCCATCGAAACCTTGCTTTAAGGTCAGTGTGAGGCAGGATGTGATGTATCCTTGTGATTCTGGGCAAACTCAATAACCCTTCATCAATATAAACCTTAGCAATTCTGTTCCTCTGGGAGAGATTGGGGACTCAATATCATATAGTTGCTTGTGAAGACCCTTGTAGTAATTGAAATGAGGCTATGCATCATGAAACAGACGAGTGAATCCTTCCTATAGCAGTGGGGAAGGCCTTAAGAAGAAATCATTGGTTTCAGAGAGGGGAATGATGAAGAAGTTTGACACATAACAAGGGGTCAAGGTTTGGCTGGTTAGCTTGATGCACTTACACCTGCTGGTAGATAATAGAACTACACTATCTGATTTTACATTTTTTCCCCATTGGGGAAAATTGCCAGGTTGGGGGCCATTTGAAATAAGCCATGTTTTCTGACTAAACACATATTTTGCAAGCAACATATACAGTATCACTTTTCTATAGCAGATTTCAAATGGAATTACATTGTAAGTTACAAAATAGTTCACCCAAAAAATTAAGTTTGCTGAAAATTGACTCACACTCAGGCCATCCTAGATGTTGGTGAGCTTATTCCTTCATCAGAATAGATTTGAAGAAAATGAAGCATTACATCACTTACTCACCAATGGATCCTCTGTAGTGAATGGGTGCCGTCAGAATGAGAGTCCAAATAGCTGATAAAAACATCACAAAAATCCACATGATTCCAGTCCATCAACTAATGTTGCAACATTTCTGATTCGTGTTTTTGAATTTAGTTTATTTTTAATTCCTCTGCTTTTATTTTAAAATAAATTATTCACAGCACACTATATAATGTATCATTATTAAACAAAAACACAATATTTGTATTAGCTTCACTTTCCCAAAAAAATGGAATGATAGAAGATTTAAAAGTTGTTTAAGAAATACATATAACATTTTTTAATTCTATTGAAGTATATTTGAAAAGGTAATTTATTCCTGTGATGGCAAAGCTGAATATTTAGCAGCCATTTCCTCCAGTCTTCAGTGTCACAGGATCCTTCAGAAATTATTATAATATGCTGATTTGATGTTAAGGAAACTTTTATCTTGTATTTTTAATCTTATCTTTGATATTATCAAAGTTGAAAACAATTGAGCAGCTTAATATTTATTTATTTATTTAGTTTTTAGTAGCTTTTTTCAGGATTCTATTATGAATGGAAAATTTAAAAAGCAGCATTTATTTGAACACGTTTTTTCTAATATTTATATTTTATTTCAGAATTATTTCAGTTAACCAGTTTTAGTTTATGAATGGAAATGTTAAATAATAACCTTGTCTGGCTATTACCAGACTCATTAATCAAAATATTAACACTCTTGCTTTATAAATTCCATAAAGAGCATATCCCATCTTTGTCTGGGAAGGAAACAAGACAGATTAATAACGACGAGTAATCAAACATGACGTTAAAGCCAGACTTCCTCAGGCATTCCCTTGATCCGAGTCTAAACAGTGAATCACACAACTTCCGTAATCAGATATTTCATTGAAAAAACTTTTATTTGTTATTTATCTGACTGAAAATTACATGCAATGGGGTTCAGTGCATTTTATCACAGGAAACAGTTTGTCTTAGGAAACTCAGTCTAGGTTTCAGGTAGTGATTCGGTACATGGAAGAAATTGGAAATTTAAAGGCTTTAGTGTGTGATCTGGGGTGCGATTTTCAAACATTTCTCACATCAGCTGATTTATGGGGCAGCTTGTGCCTATTCATCAGACTCTGCTGTCACTGGGCAATTAATTTATGTTCCTCATCCACATACTCTGTCCCAGAGTGCATCAACAGAGGCTCTGCCTGTCAGTCTCACAGCCTTCAAGTATATCACATCTGCTGTTGTTATTGGTTTTTTTTTTCAGTCACTGCACTAACTCTATATGATATGCCATTATTAGACAAAAACACAATATGACATTAGTTTTATAGCTTAATTTATTCCTCTGGCAAAGCTGTTTTTCAGCAGTGTTTCACTGTTGTATGATGCTTCAGAAATCATTCTAATATGCTGATTTGGGTTTTAAGAAGCATTTATCATTATAATCAATGTTGAAAAGAGTTGTGCTGCGAAATATTATTATATATTTTTTTAAATGAATACTTTTCTATCTTTCTTTTTCTTTTTCAAGATTCCTTGATGAATAAAAAGTTTGAAGTAACAGCATTTATTCTAAATAGATTTTTTGTAATATTATAAATTCATTTTGATTAATTTAAAGCATCCTTGCTGAATAAAAGTATTAATTTATTTTAAAAAAATCTTAATGACTCCATACTTTTGAACAGTAGTGTATATTTTAATTAGTTGATTATTTATTTGATTATATTTTTATTTCAGTTAGTGTTGCTGTAATGTCTTAGCAAACCTTTTGATGTAACATTTAAAATAATGATAAAAGTACATTTTGATAAAAATGACAATCCTAATTAATTTGTTTAGATCATTCAACAGAATTTAGATTACATTCTAGTCATACAATAATAGTTTATTTTCAGAATTACAAAACATGCTGTTTTGTTCATTGTTATCAAAAATGATCTCAATAGTACAATTTACATACTAAATACATTAATTGAAGGCTTGTGTCAGTGGCCAAATTATTACAAATGTGTTTGTGATATTATGTACCTTATATATTAATCTATCAATTCTGTAACATAATTCATTTTAAGTTTGATATGTACAACCTGTTTTTCTGCTCTGGGTCAGTTGGGGTAATAACATTGAACCTGTTCATTGGAGCACAGCACACAAACACTCAATTAACACAGGCTCGCATGATGAACGCCCTAACACCCTAGTTCAAACCATTGGCCCGCTCACAGAGACACAATATTGGATTGCCCCCTTGGCTTTATGAGGCAAGACCTCATTAGCGACCAGTCTAACATGACCTTTATGTTGAAGTGTCTGTGATGTACACTTCTATGTCGGTAGTCTAATCAACAGGGATTAATAGAGAGCAGCTTTGGAAATTACTGCTGTGGTCCAGTGCCGCTGATGGAGGTGTCAGCTATTCTAATGAGACCACTGCACTGTCTTTCCCTCTAACAGAGAGACCATACATGGAATGGGATATAATCTACATTGATTTTTCAATGGCCACCAAGACTGGTCACTCTATCCCCAAGTGTTAAGAGGAGAGACAGCGTATTGATCATGATAAGGCAGCTGCTTTTGGTCAGGGAGACACTGCAGGAGAATCCAGTGGAAGGTCTGGCCCTATTTGTCACATTAAGCCACTCAGTTTTGTCTATATCAGGGTATGTAAGTGTTGTAACGTGAGTGAGGAAGAAATCAATGATCGCGTGAGTGCAGGTGGTAATTCACTTCTCTTCCTTGCATGCACACAGAGAGAAGAACAACCATTTTGTAATATGTGGACTTACAATAGTTAAGCTAAAAATGAATCTTATCTAATCCAACACTGTTCCTAAATGACAGTTTGCAATGACCAGAAGTCCAGGAAGTTGTGGCCTAATGGTAGAGAGTCGGACTCATAATCGAAAGTTTGGGAGTTCGAGTCTCGGGCCGGCAGGAATTGTAGGTGGGGGGAGTGAATGTACAGCACTCTCTCCACCCTCAATACCACGATGAGGTGCCCTTGAGCAAGGCACCGAACCCACAACTGCTCCCCGGGTGCCGCAGCATAAATAGCTGCTCACTGCTCCGGGTGTGTGTGTTCACTGCTGTGTGTGTGCACTTGGATGGGTAAATGCAGAGCACAAATTCCGAGTATGGCTCACCATACTTGGCTGTATGTCACGTCTCTTTCAGAAACAAAGATTCTTCAAAAATGTATATTTTGTGCTTCATGGAAACCAGTATTGGAGTGAAATGAATAGCAGTAAATGAATTTTCAAGTTGTGTTTATTCTGCCTGACTTTAAACTCTTGTGCTTTAAACTCTAAACTCTTTGTCTTTGCTCAGCACAGCATCTAAGAATCTTCCTGTGAACATTCCTGGACTAAACAAACAAGGGAAATGCATTTTGATCCAACAACGCAGAGTAGATAATTAATTTGATGAGAGGAAGCATCACAATCTGTCAGTTCTTCCACTGACAGCAGCGATGGGGATAAATTTATTCCACAAATAAATCTAAATATTTTGGCCCAAGGGCTTTTAGATGTTATGTATCTTTTGTAATTGTATTCCGTTGTTGTTTGTGCCTGAAATAAAACAAGATTTATGACAATTGCAGCCGATCAAACATGTATACAAGACGGAAATGAATGGCCGTTTCATCAAAGTTCATGGCTGATTGTCATTTGCGCTATGGCTCAGAGGTGTGCAGAATGTTAATGAAAAAGTTGATCTGAAACACAGTGGCTCAGCGGTGCAGGGCAGACACAGACGCATGAAAAATGCATGGAGCTCCGTGTGTACCTCCAAATTCACTCATCGGAATTCCACTCCCATTCCAACTGGCCAACAAGCAAGAATATCAATTGTATTGGCAATTTGGGTGGTAGTGAGCGAGCGGGTAACCGTTGAGCAGCTCTCAGGAGGCTCTGAAAGCAGGCTATGGCCATTCAGAGCGTCGTATTCAGCAGTCACCTCAGGAAAACAAATAACTTACTGCATTAATGGAGACTGAAGAGTTTTCACCAAAGAATGTTCATTGACATTGGGATTCATGTGGAGAATCAAACATCTCAGTGTGGGTTCACCTTAAATGAGTGCCACTGTCTAACGGGAAACCCGTTACTTTTAGCGTACTGCATAATTAACGCATCCGGTCTCTCTGTGTGTGTGTTTCAGGAAAACCCATATATGTGTAATAACGAATGTGACGCTGATACTGAAGAGCTGGCCCACCAACCCGAGCTCATGTTTGACTCTGAAGGACGAAACCCAACCACGTTCTGGCAGTCGACCTCCTGGAAGAAATACCCCAAGCCCCTTCAGGTCAACATCACGCTGTCCTGGAACAAAACAATAGAACTCACAGATGACATTGTCCTCACCTTCGAGTCTGGCCGACCCGAGCAGTTGGTCTTGGAGAAGTCGCTGGATTACGGTCGTACATGGCAGCCGTATCAGTTTTACGCATCTGACTGTTTGGATGCCTTTACTATGGAGCCAAAAGCAGTACATCAGCTGACCCCAAGCACGATGCTAGAAATCATCTGCACTGAGGCCTATTCAACGGGCTACGTGTGGAAGTACGATAAGACTGTGCGCTTCGAGATCAAAGACCGCTTCGCCCTTCTTGCTGGCCCGAGACTGCACAACATGGCTTCTCTGTATGGACAGCTGGACACCACCAAGAACCTAAGGGATTTCTTCACCCTCACTGACCTTCGCATTAAACTTCTACGACCTGCCACCGGAGCCACAATGGTGGACGAGAACAACCTTTCTAGATACTTCTATGCCATCTCTGACATTAAAGTGCAGGGCAGGTAAGTTAATTCTCTATCATTAAGTTTTAAATATTTTTCTTAATTCCTTCTGAAAATAAAAATGCTAAATGAAAACTTCAGTATATAAATTAAACGCCAATAAAATGGCCATTAAAAACAAAGGGAGATGATTGAGGTGGGATAATTGTTCAGTATAGGCTCATTGAGTGTGCCCCTTACTTAAATATTTGCACAACTTACATACTGTACATAAATACATGCATACAATTCACAGCAATGCAATTATGATTACAGGACAAATTATGATTGAATGTATAATCATTGGTCCCACTTTAATTTAAGGTCCAATTCTCGCTATTGACAAACCATTAGCTATTACTTTCGCCTAAAAAAACTCCTAATTTGCGACTTATTAATAGTTATTAAGGTGGTTGTTAAGTTTAGGTATTGGGTAGGAATAGGGATGTAGAATATGCTCATGTAGAATATGTGCTTTATAAGTATTAATAAACACCCAATATGTTAATACTAGGCATGGTAATAAGCAACTAGTTAATAGTGAGAATTGCTCCATAGACAAAAGTTTTCCCAAATTATTTTCATGTGGTTTCTTGCAAAATAATTTTACATTAGTTAAATCATGCATTTTCCTGTTTGCATAACATAACTAGCTTAATATGTATGGCTTTTCTGACATACTAAAATTGTTCTGTGGCTCACCTGGTACAGCATTGTACTGTACTTGCTGTGCAGAGTGCTAAGGTATGCATCCTGTAAAAAACAGTCACGATAAAAGAGCTCAAAGACTTGAAGTGAAGACAGAAGTGTTGTTTATAAACACTGCTTTCCTTAGCACATCGGTTTTGGGTTTAAGGTAGGGTGTAGTGTAGGTTAGGTGGTAAGTCATTTTCAAATTCCATAGAGAATTAAAACAATCAACGCAATAAAATGTTGCAAAATGAAAGTATCAAAAAACATGCAAGATGCTACATAATATCATTTGCCAGAAATATTTGACAATGTAACTTAAGGGTTACAATTAAAAATATAACTAGATGGAAACATTGGTATAATAATAAAATCCAAATAAAATGTGCATTAAATGATTATATGCACAACTGAGATGAATATTTTGTAATGACAATGACAGAATGACAATGCCAAAAGTGGGATCTGCAAAGGATCTACCTAACTTTTTTCTTTTTTTGAAAGCTCAGCTGTGTTCTCAAACTTTCAGGATGAAATGATTGCCAATTTGTATGCATGTAGCCCCAGCCCAGCTTTTGCAGGGCTCCACATGGTGTCAAATGACAGAATAAACATAACGAGTGACCATTCATATTCTTCTCTAAAATTAGAAGTCAAGCCGGATGGAGGGACATTGCAATGGGCAATAAAGAATAAAATGGACCTCAAAGGTCTCATTTAGCCGGCATAAAAAAAGCAAAAAAAGTGCAGCATGACTTCACAATGTATTCACAAGTCAAATGATGGCACAATAGAAACAAAAACACAGCAGCTGCTCTCCAAATTGGGCCGGAATGGCTCATAAGCAGTTGGTTTATGTGAGAATAACTTGGTTCATAATGACGCATTTGATAGGTCCCCTGTGAATCTAAATGCACAGCTCTAAATTAGGATTCAAAGGACTGCAGTGGTAGATTAGGGCAATTACAGAGTGAGCAAATTGGAAAGAGACTAATCTACTAATTAAGACCATTTACTGCTGATTAAATAATAACCACTGGGGACACATCACTATGCAAGTGTGCCTGTTGGGCGACATTAATATGACTTTGCATCTGTAATGATTACTGAGGGTATTTTATGTAGATGGTGATGCATGGTTTTTGGTTCTTCATATTGTACTCCTTTACACTTTAGAGTACACATTTTCATTTGAAGACCCATTGCATAATATTTCAAACTGATTTTATAGTTCAAAGGAAGTCGTACACACCCAGTAGACAGACAGTAATGTCAGACAGTCCTCTTGTGTCAAGAATTGTTTGCTTATTAAGTTGAATGAGCAGACAAATCGTAAGTTAGGCTTGGGAAATCATGCACATGTTCCATCACTGAGGCATAAACAAACAAAATAAGGAAAATAAAATGTTTGACATTTGGCAAATAGTTTTACCTGATGCAAACATTTTCACTGTTGTTTCAACAACACAATATTACAAAATATCCTAGAGTGCATTTACTTTTTCAAAACGTTTACCAAATTCTGTCATAATTTATTTACCCTCATTTTGTTTCAAATTCAGTAACAAGATTTACCCAAAAAAGAGAACAATCAACTCTAAATTAGTTTTTGCAATTGTAAAAAGACATTGAACATGCACATCTAAAATGAGTTTGTCACCACCCCTCACGTTCACTTTTGGAACTTAAATTAAAGCAAAGAGATAAGTGGGCTGCTCTATGTCTTAATGAAGGTACGGGGGGCTGCTGTTGTTTGGCTTTGATGTGTTGAGAGTCTGTAAGAAGAGGAAGGTGTGGAGGTTGCAGTACTTGATGTCGGGAAGGATCTCCACCTATATAGTCTCCTTATGAACTACGGCTTTCACACAGTCTAGACAAAATTATCCTCGCAGACAGTCTTAGGTGCATTAATAGCTACAATTGATACATTTTTTTCAGTCATCATAAAAACCTTTGCGCTGCTAACGCAATATACAGGAACACATATATATATCTATATATATATATATATATATATATATTGCTTTCTGTTTAAAAAAAATAAGGCTATAATTGTGATGCATCAATTAAAATTGACTGGCAACTGTCTTCTATGAAAAAATAATAATGCAATTATTTGATCTTCTACAATGTAAAGAGAAAGTCTTTGTATTGTTTATAGTGGACAAAGTTATATTTTCAAATTAAGAAAAACTACTTTAGGTAATAGAAAGGAAGGAAAAGTGATGTATGTTTCAGGAAACAACTTTTGTTTATGATTAAAGTGTTAAATCTGAGGTCTCTGCATCTTTGCAGTCACCATATTTTGCCATTATTAGTTCCTGGGGCAAATCAGAGGTGAATACAGGTACTTCCAATAACTTCTCCTGCCTGTGGGTTTTCAATTTAGTTTAATCCCAAAAATATCTGACACAGAGAAGAATATTACAGTGGAGGTCTTTTGACCAAGGTTGTGTAGTTATTCACTTCTGCAGGTGATCTACTGACAATGCACAATACATGATAACGCAATCCTATAAAAGCGCCAATGGGAGTGGAAAGTTCTGCAGGTGATCTACTGACAATGCACAATACATGATACCACAATCCTATAAAAGCGCCAATGGGAGTGGAAAGTTCTGCAGGTGATCTACTGGCAATGCCCAATATGTGATACCGCAATCCTATAAAAGCGACAATGGGAGTGGAAAGTTCTGCAGGTGATCTACTGGCAATGCCCAATATGTGATACCGCAATCCTATAAAAGCGACAATGGGAGTGGAAAGTTCTGCAGGTGATCTACTGATGATGCACAATAATCAGGGGTAACCTACTAAAAACACAGTGGCAGAATGAGTTAATACATGCTTTCTGGGGCATTATGTAATGGCACAAAAACAGACTAGCACCTGACCTAACTGTGAAAAGTGACCGCATTGTGAAAAGTGCTACAGAAATAAATTTGACTTGACTTGACAAAGCTGTCATACTTCTAGATTTCGAATATAGTGCATGAGTTGTATAAACCACTTTTGTGATATTTTGATTCCTTTTTGAGGTTTAAAAAAAAACATCTTCTTTATTGTAAGTTCATATAGAAAAGAGCAACCAGCACAGTCTTCAGAATTCACCTTCTGTTTTCCATAAAACAAAAAAAGTCATACAGCTTTGGAATGACATGGCATTCAATAAATGATGACAGAACTAAATGAAAACAGGCCATGCAAGGACTCATGATCTAAAAACTGCCTTCAAGATCCCTTTCCATAGCACTCAACTTTTATGATTATCTCATATTCAATAAAATATATTTTTAGGCCATTACTATTTTTTCATCCCAATTTAAATATGCATGATCTGAGGAGAGATTATTCAAATGAAACGGTCTAAAGGAAAAATCCCTAAAAAGCTGCATCACTTTGGCTGTTTCAGTCCCAGCAGACTCTCTCGTTGTAATACTAAAATAAATGCTTCAGACGTCAAAGAGTGCCAACTTACAGCATCTCTCCTTGAACTCATACTGATACAAGACCACAGTGGATATGAAAACATTTCAGAAAAAAATAAATTTTCAGAAACTATCTTGGATCAGAGTTTCTCAATTTAATTCAGAAACACTGATTTAGTTTCATATTGAATGTAATATTTCATTCAGAAGGTGTCAGTCGATGATAACATGCCCTCATGAACTCTTTGGAGTGCAATTCAGAATGTCAATTCAGATTGTTAAATGACAAATTGCTCCATTCGCATGAGGCTTGATTTGAAAGTCATAGACTGAGCTTTTGAGTACAGATGTTTGTCACAAGTGACCATGTTCCCTGCCAATCATTTCTGATTCACATCTAAGATATTTAATTATGCCTAATGAGAAGCTTTGCTGCAGTCATCAATAATAAACGAGCAACTGGAAAAAAAATAACATCAACATAAACTCTCCCTTGAGGCACTGCAGTAAACTTGAATACCAACATATTTTGCACTCTCAAAAATAACACTATATTATTAATTTATCCCAGCTGCTTTTGGAGCCAATATTATGCACGTTTTCTTTTATAACAGAACTTACATGAATATAAACACAGACGCATATGCTGATCAAATTATACTGAAAAGCACAGTAATGTCAATAATTTCTATTATTTTTATGCACCATTTAATTGCCCATTTTCCAAAAAAAGGTTCCGCCGCTATACTTATCAATAATCATAGCACTTTATCGCATATACCACATATGCTGTGTCCCCACTTCACTGTTTATCCAAGCAGCTTTGAAGATGAGGCAGAGGTTGTGTTTGATCAAAGCGGGGATGGGACAGAGTCCCTTATTAGCATAATATTCATGCAGATCAGAGTAAATGCTCCATAATAGGGCCTGTCGTTGAAACAAATTGCAGGCGTAGCTCTCAGCAAAGCCAACCAGAGTGCCACAAATTCAAATCGGATTTGGCCACGGTGGAATAATCGGAGTAGGCGAATTACGCTGTGATGAATTCCTAATATTTCCCCAGAAATCTGGAAAGCCCCTCCAGGGTCGACTACATTTTGAGGTGAGACACAAACAATTTGTCTGAGATGTATTACATTCTACCCAGACGAGTGAGGAAATTGGAAACTGGGCAGAGTCAGTCAGTCCTAATAGGAATCCTCATTTCAACAGCATCACAATGGCAAATTATGTGGCTATGACTTTTAGCGTCATTATTGAAGTTTCAATACACCCCAGGCACAAGGCATGTCAAAATACAATTGTGAGACTTGCGCATTGCTACTTATAGTATCATGTAAAACTGAATAAAGGAAGAACATAGGCTAGGCTTAAAATATTTCACTGGAGCTGCTGTTATATTGTGGGTGATAGCTAAACATAGTAGCTGACCTCAGTCTTGTGTTCATTTTCATATACAGTATTTCATTCCCTACTGCTTTTCTATTCTCTCTGCTTGTTTTCTTTTTATTTATTGTAAAAATTGGTACGTTGTCAGGGATTCACCTCGGTCACCAATCACCCGATTACAATCACCTGAGATCTGATTCCCCGCACCTGTCACCTGCAATCAAGACACCATTCAAAAGCACGCTCATTCCAGTCACTCACTCTCCGGTCGACCGTTTGCTATCCTGAACTATTCCTGACTAAGCCTCCTCTGTTCCTGGTTCCTGCGCTCCTACATTCCTGCAAAGACAAACCACTGTCAGCATTCAGCTAAGTTCATTGAACATTCTCTTCACCCTCATTCTCACCTACCATTTGCTCCTCACAGTCATCATTCATTCCTGTCAATAAATACTTGATTATCTACTTGCCTGTTGTTTCTGGCTCAGTTTATGAAATACATGTACTTGTGTTATGCTAACTGAGATTTGTCAAAGCACTTATATATTATTACTCTTTTGTTGGTTTTGACTGATTCAATTGTAAGTCGATTTGCATAAAAGTGTCTGCTAAATGAGTAAATGTAGTATCTGAAATGTACATCTTATTCATGGAAAATTGAATAATAATAATGTAATTTGAATAATATACAGGTGCATCTCAATAAATTAGGAAAAGTCTTGGAAAATTTCATTTCAGTAATTTAACTCAAATTGTGAAACGCGTGCATTAAATAAATTAAAGGCACAGACGGAAGTTTAAGTATTTGGTTCTTTTAATTGTGATTTTGGCTCATTTAACAAAAACCCACCAATTCACTCTCCAAATTGCTGGCCTTCTGGAAAAATGTTCATTTACTGTATGTGTACTCAATACTTGGTAGGAGCTCCTATTGCTTTAATTACTGCCTCAATCTGGCGTGGCATGGAGGTGATCAGTTTGTGGCACTTCTGAGGTGGTATGGAATCCCAGGTTTCTTTGACAGTGGCCTTCAGCTCATCTGCATTTTTTGGTCTCTTGTTTCTCATTTTCCTCTTAACAATACCCCATAGATCATCTATGGGGTTCATGTCTAGTGAGTTTGCTGGCCAGTCAAGCACACCAACACATGGTCAATTAACCAACGTTTGGTGCTTTTGGCAGTGTGGGCAGGTGCCAAATCCTGCTGGAAAATTAAATAGCATCTTTAAAAAGCTGGTCAGCAGAAGGAAGCATGAAGTGCTCAAATTTCTTGGCAAATAGGTGCAGTGACGTTGGTTTTCAAAAAACACAATGGACCAACACCAGCAGATGACATTGCACCCCAAATCATCACAGACTGTGGAAGCTTAACACTGGACTACAAGCAACTTGGGCTATAAGCTTCTCCACCCTTCCTCCAGACTCTAGGGCCTTGGTTTCCAAATTAAATACAAAACTTGCTCTTATCTGAAAACAGGACTTTGGACTACAACAGTCCAATTCTTCTCCTTTGCCCAGGTAAGACGCCTCTGACGACAACTGTAGCCAAATTCCTTGACTCGTCTGTGTGTGGTGGCTCTTGATGCCTTGGCCCCAGCCTCAGTCCATTCCTTGTGAAGTTCACTCAAATTCTAGAATCGATTTTGCTTGACAATCCTCATAAGGCTGCGGTTCTCTCGGTTGGTTGTGCATCTTTTTCTTCCACACTTTTTTCTTCCACTCAACTTTCTGTTAACATGCTTGGATACAGCACTCTGTGAACAGCCAGCTTCTTTGGCAATAAATGTTTGTGACTTACCCTCCTTGTGAAGGGCGTCAATTATTGTCTTCTGAAAAACTGTCAGATCAGCAGTCTTCTCCATGATTGTGTAGCCAATCTAGTGAACCAAACTGAGAGACCATTTTGAAGGCTCAAGAAACCTTTGCAGGTGTTTTGAGTTGATTAGCTGATTGGCATGTTACCATATTCTGATTTGTTGAGATAGTGAATTGGTGGGTTTTTGTTCAATGTGAGCCAAAATCATCACAATCACAAGACTTAAACTACTTCAGTCTGTGTGCATTTAATTTATTTAATATACAAATTTCACAATTTGAGTTGAATTACTGAAACAAATTAACTTTTCCACGACATTCTAATTTATTGAGATGCACCTGTAAATAATAAGTATTGAATTTTAAAATGGTAACACTGGGAACAACATACCAATTGGGGCCTTCTGTGGCAATTTTGGGAAGCCATCTTACACCAAGCTTTAACTTTTTTTTAAATGCAAACTATAATTATTAAATTATTAAATTAAATTATTGAACAGGGTTGTGTCCTGAGTCCCCTGCTCTACTCTCTCTACACACATGACTACATGTCCTCTCACAGCTCCACTTCTATTATCAAATTTGCTGATGATACTGTGGTTCTGGGCCTCATTTCCAACAATGATGAGACCACATACTTGAATGAGGTAGAAAGACTTACATCATGGTGTCAGGACAACTGTCTCTCTCTGAATGTGAGCAAAACTAAAGAGCTGATTGTGGACTTCAGGGAGAGACAGCAACGGCCCTACTCTCTTCTTATGATCAATGGGACCCCTGTGGAGAGGGTGAGCAGCTTCAAGTACCTCGGTGTAAACATCTCAGAGGACCTGACTTGGACTACACACATTCAAACACAGGTTAAGAAAGCCAGGCAAAGACTGTACCATCTGCAACAGCTAAGAAAATTCAGGGTCTCGCCAGCAATCCTGAAAACTTTCTATTCAGGGGCCATAGAAAGTGTATTGACTGAGTGTATCTCAGTGTCGTATGAAAACCTCTCCAGTCAGGACTGCAAAGCCCTGCAGAGAGTTGTGCGCTTAGCTGAGCGCATCTCAAAAGCGCATCTTTTGCTAATTTTGCTCACAAATCGTCTCTTAATCGGTATTATATCGTTTCACTGTAAAGGTGCGTTCACACCAAACGGAATGATGCGCGTTATTCGCGCGAAGTTGGATGCTTGAACATTTTGAGTTAACTCGCTTCATTCGCGCGAGAAATTTGCTTAATTCGCCCGAGAAATTCGCGCCATTAGCATGTGAAATTCACTACACAACAGACGCGAATACACGCAATGTGAGGGGCTTCTGCCAGGCAGCTCCAGTCTCGTTGCAAAATGTATTCCTGTTTTTGTAAAAGTACGAAGATGTATATGCAGCTCCAGGTAACCACATACAACCACAATTACTTTGTCCTCCATTGTTTCGGATTTTCTGCCTCCGCTCGTAATGACGTCACTGCTAGAGCAAGCTCCTGATTGGTTAACGCGGCACGAATATCCGCCAAAGTTCAGATTTTTCAACTTGCGCTATTCGCGCGAACAAACGCTCAATTCGCGCCATTCGCGCTGCCTCATAGGCGAATAGCGCCGCAGGATTGTCTATCGTCTTTGCAATAAATCATTTGTGCGATTCGCGTCATTCGCGTCTGGTGTGAACGCACCTTTAGGAGGAGCTTCTTCCCTCAGGCTATCGGGCTCCTAAACTCAAACTCAGTCTCGTAACATCAACATGACTCCATTTAATAACCAGTAAGATTATTAAAGAGTTCATTATTCTCTTTCATTCGTATTGCTGCTAAAATACCATGTACAACCTGTTTGCACATTCTTCTTTCACATTCCTGCTTAATTATTATTCTACAATACAAGGTTACTATACTTTTTTTTTCCACCATAGGCCTGAAGTGAATAAAACCATGGTATAATTTTCCTTAGGAAAAAAACTAGTGATAATGCAAAAACACATGTTGAGTATTACGATTTTTCTATAAAGGTATATTCAAGATGTTACTATTGAACTAACAAAGACATTTTGAAATTTAGGAAACAGCATATAAAACTAATATCTCATGCTCCTAATCCTAATGTAATACTCATTGTTTTGGCCAAAAAGAGAATACCCGTTGGCCTGGCAGCCAATGGCCCGTTACCCTATTTATATGCAAACAAATATAATAATAAAACTCCAATAAATCGTGAATGGCTAGTCTTCTTTGCTGGCAATGCAATTCGCCTTGCGTTCCGCAGAAAGAATGCGAGACTCGAGAATGGAGTACCCAGGTGTGTCCTCTTTAGGACTTCAAGTGCAGGTCAGTTTCATATGTAAATAGACAGACTATTGTAGTTTTGTCTTAGTTTACTTAGGTAAGCACTAAACTGCTAGCAGATGTTAGCAGTAGCAGTGCTGCAAAATTATCAAAAGGACACAATTACTATTGTAAAGAGTAGGAATTTAGCAGACAAATATTCACATCATTTTATAAAAGGTTTAGAGGGAGCTAATGAAAATTAACCTTGGTTTCACTTAAAATAATACCAAAAACCATGGATACTGTAGTTAACCCATGATAATCACAAATTAACAATGGTTTTGCTACATTATATGTTTCACCGTGGTATTTGTAGTAATACTGGTTACAAATGGTAGACTATACTTTTACCATAGGCCTAATAAAACCATGGTTAATTTTGGGGTAATGCAAAAACATGTTGAGTATCACGATTTTTCTATAAAGGTATATTCCTATTGAACCAATATCACATGCTCCTAATCCTAATGTAATACTCATTGTTTTATCAAATAAATGTAGCCTAATATGCAAACAAATTAGAATGAGGTGCTTGTTTTGCAACAAGGTGTGTTGATGAAAAGTGACAGGTACCACATCACAGTGAAAATGAAGAGACTATAAAGGAAAATGGAAGTTCAAGAGATAACCTTTAATTATTTTGGGGTGGCCCCAGCCTAGGGATTTAAACTTTTATGTGATGAATTCCTCACTAATTTAAGAAGCGCCCTCAGTGATTTGATTCTGGAGCTGAGCCTGCATCTCATGAACACTTGATATTAAACGTGGAACACACAACACTATTATACAATTATTTATTCACCACACATACTTATTCATTTTATTTTCGAATTTGCATATGCCAGACCTTAAAAAATTGTCTAATTGTTTTTTTGCTATTTTGTACATTGCATTTGTTTGTATATTGTTCTTTTGTTGTTTGTGTCTATTTTTGCTGTCATTCTGTTGCGCTGTGGACTTACATCTTCCTCGTATGTGTACATTAGGTAAAGATTCCCCGATTCGCTCATCATCAGCAAAAAAATTAAAGATGAAATGACGGTTTAAAAAGTTAGCTTTGCATTTGTATCTGATATCGTTTCTGACATATCTGACTAAAAACGATTTATTTATAATTACAGTGGATGCATTATTGTTAATAAATTTACAATAATCCGCCTTTTTATATGCATATTTCTCCTCTCGCCTTAGGCATTCACCACTTCAAATATGACAACAACACTACAGAGACCTGGGGAAAGCGCATCGCTAGCTCCTTCAGTACAGTTCAATGTATCAATTGATAGTAAAAACATCCCTAGTAAACATATAGGACCTGGTTATGTTAATTCTGATGAGATGATGGCAATGGCTACAAAAAAAAACATTTTTGTGATAAAATTTAGTTGTGGGTGTATGGGATGGCCTGGACGTGTGATCTGGCCTGACATTTTGCCCAGTCCACCCCTGAAAATACTGCAAAATATGTATATTCTTCATTTATAAACTAATTTACTTAATAAACTAATTCACGTCACATTTGTTTAAACAGAAATTATACCTTTGCTAGAAATTATTAAAATGTATTTGGTACATTTCAATTACACACGTCTGCAGTAAAAAGCTTTTTTGACAACTACAAATTAGTTCTGAACAACATAACATTATTATTTTAAAATAGATGTTTTAGCATTCTATTCAGCAATAAATTAGGGAAGGGTCTTATCTTCCAATGGTACCAGCTTCAAAATAAAACAGCTTTTATTATAATATATGTTTATCATTTTAAAGGAGTAAATAATTTCTTCTTTGGGCCAAACGTTTTAATGGAAAAAAAATCCACATTTAACTTACATCTAACGAAATTCTTTGCAATTAGCTTTGCCTGATAAGACACAACAGCCTTCATAGTTAGGCATTTTCAAACAATATAAAATAAGGTATTTGTAAACAGCAGGAATTTCCTGTGATACACACTGAAAATAACTTGACATTTGCAGAAGCCATTGAGTATACAACTACAGATAACATGACATAGAATAAACGTATGGTATTCAAGCACAATAATAGAGAAATTGCACACAGTGTTTTTGGTATTTGTTTTCCCAAGCATTTTTTTATGAGACAAACAAAAAATGAAAGCAAAACAAAAAACAATAAACTATTAGATTGAGTGGAGCTTACAGAGATACATATCATCAAATGTCCTATATTATATCATGATTAGGACTGTAACAGAATTTAACAATAATATAAAAATGTAATTTCATTAAATATAGCAATTGCAAAGGATTTATTTTTAATTGTGGGTGGTCTTACAAATACTGTGCATTGAGCTATAAGGAACTCGACCATAGAGAAAATGGAAAATGGGAGAGGCTTCTAAAGGAAAACACATTCCAGGAGAAACCAAGGTCAGGATGAAACATAACAAGAGGAAGTGACATGAAAGTCTGCTTTCTACTTCCTCTGAAGACAGACAATATATTTAAGACATTGCTATGTTTCATAGTAATGGGGCATGGGAGTATAGATGCCTCTGTGTGAGGGCTAACATTTAGACTGTGTTGCATCATAAGATTTCTTAACATAAGCCACACACGCCTTCTGTTAAAATGTTACAAAAACAGGGTATATGAATTCTTATTCAAAACCATTTCTCAGATTAAATTCAAATAGTGAAAAGAAGCCCCTTTGTGGCCAGAATTCATGAATATGAGTTATGAACCACACCTCACAGACAATGGTGCTCAGTAAAATGCCCTGAGCCGTATCTTTAGGGAGCGAGTGCGCAAAGCAAAACACTTACGTCCCTGATTCATAACAGGAGGGAGGAGAGTGGAGTTAAATGAGTCACTGAGTGGTGCCACTCTTAGATAATGGCCAAAGCCCACTGTGGGAGAGCGAGGAGAAAAAAGGCCAATAAAGAATTATTAAATGGATTTTCATCTTTCTGCCAGCACAAACGCTTGCCGTGCCAGGCGTTCTCCCAGCGGCACCCACCGAATTATATTCAACGGTACCTCCAATTTCAATATGACAATGCCAACGGCAAAAGCATCACGTCCCTCGCCGCTGTGCGGCAGATACACTGAACTTCGTGACATCAGCTTGATGATCCAGTTTTGGTTGGTTTTTAATTAACCCGAGGGTCAGATCTCAAAGCACATCACTTCAGGGAATTTTACTATCTGGATGAAGGACGGTTAGATACATCTACAGATTAGAGATATGGAGGAGATATAATTGACTACCCTTTATGATACTCCAGAGAGGCCATGAATACGTGCACTTCCATAATGCTGAAATTGGAAAGTAACCTATTCGTGTTAATGCCAAAACATACACTGCATAATAATAATGAATGCTCTATTGAAAAAGTGTCTAACTGAATGACGATATTGAATGGGTCCATCAAAGTCAATGCCGATGAAAGCACTTACTGTAGCTCCATTTAACGTTAAATAGACCATCATGAAAGCTGAAATTAGAGGTTTTGTTCCACTGTATTCCCGCAGTTGTTAATAATTTATGCGCAATGTCACAATAAGTAGAAAGTCAATTGAAATGGATGTATTTCTGTAACACGTCTGTCTCGGGTTCACAGCGGGAGGCAGCTACATATCCTCACCACCGCGGTTCTCAAAAGAGCAAAAGTCCTCCCTCGAACGCATTGCAGAAAAACAAATACTGCCTTGATATCATACCGAACACAAACCCTCCAGAGAGGTGTAGCATATCCTGAATGCTCAATGATCTCATTAACCGCTGCCCATCTCACAGGGAGGCGGAGGTCAGAAGTACACAACACGGTTGTAACCTTTTGTCTCCTGGCAAAATCAATGACTGCAAATTATATTTAGAGTAGATATGGAAAGTGAGACCACTCATCTCGAGTGGCAGCTAAGATAATCATCCGCAATCGCCTGAGTGTCTCTGAAGCTCTCGCCGCTTTAACTAGGAAATTAGGACAAATAACTACACATGCACTAAAAAAAGAAACAAATTTCACTCAGAAATTGCTAGTAAATTTAACAAACAATGAATTAAACATAAAATTTTAAAACACTGGAACAGTATTTCTGTGTAAAATGTACTCCAATAATCTTTGTTTTAGTTTACAGCTTTGAAAAGTCCTAAACTCCTGAAACATTGGTGTCAGGATGCACCAATTCGTCTTCCTATAAAATAAAATTCATGGAAAGCATCCTTGTTTTGACATAGACTTCACAAATCCTGATTTCCTCTTATATTTAATACTCTCTAAACGCTCTGAAACAACAGTGACTCTGTCAAAATCTCTTTCCCAGCAGACATCAGAGGAACTTTGAAGAGGTGCTGTTGGTGTCGATAGACTTTCCTCTTCTTTTATTCTTTCCCTTTTTTCAATGTTAAAGCCCAACCACTGAGAGGCTTTCATTCTGCTTTTGTGTCACAGATGTGACCCACGCTTCTATTCAGTATCTCCGCAGGGGCACACTCAAATGAGCTCTGTTTTTAATGGCATAATGAAGCTCTCTTCCGCAGCATCATGGGAAGCCAACGTTAAAGGTTGCAGTTTGTAATGGATATGCCACAAAGAGGCTCCGAACGCATCGCAAAAGAAATTAATATTACGTTTTGGATAAGATGTCAAACATTGCGGCTGGTTCTTTGTTCGTGCCACCAACATAGCAACGGTAGCCTGGGCTGACATTTCCCGTTTGTTATGATGTTTTGTTCTTCATCCTGCTAGGTGCAAGTGCAATCTGCATGCCAACAGCTGTGTTTTTGACAAAGGGAAGCTGGGCTGCGAGTGCGAGCACAACACTACAGGGCCGGATTGCGCACGTTGCAAGAGACACTACCAGGGCCGAGCCTGGAGCATGGGCTCCTACCTGCCCATCCCCAAGGGTACTGCCAATATCTGTGAGTACATCCTGTCATCTCCATCTTGACATGACTCATGGGAAAGCATAGTGCTCCATCAAGCACTGAAACGTGACCTTTTCAGTCGTGTTCCACATTACATTTTACTTTGAGAGCAACAAAAAAAAAGGACAGACAATAAGCCTGTAAGGCAGCACAAATTACAGGAACTCAGGTTTTTCTACAGCTCCAAAATGTATAACTAGTGGCAAATGGCAGGCTTCTGAGATCAGTGTTATTTTAGTATAACTGATATACTATTATATGTTTTGTGAATATTTTGAATTAGAGTTTTACATTTATATTTTGCGTTTGAGTTTTTAGTAATTTTGTTGATTTAAGTAGGTTTTTTATACTTAGTTGTATTTGTTTTAGTACTTCAAGAAATGTTGCCTTGACAACAAGCTAAAATAGGTTTAATATTTTGTAAAAGGTTGGTTTTAGTTTTATTTAGTTATCAGTTTTAGTTTTAGTGAACTATAATAATCCTGCTTGAATTAAGGATTTAAAGATAGAAACAAACTTTTAATAAAAAACAAGCACTTTAAAGACATGTTCAAACACATCTAATGCATCATTCTCTTAAACTTACACTACATTATATTACAGTATATTCATTTTAATTTGAGTAATTGTTATATTAGTAAAATAATAATTTACATTTTAATAATATAACTTTAAATAGTAATAATATTTCACAATATACTCACAATATTTATTTATGTAGTTTTATCAAATAATGTAAATGCAGCTTTGATGAGCATTAGACTTACTTATTAAATATTTATAATATAATATTTATTTTTCTGCATATCTGTCAATTATTTCCTCACCTGCACTGCCACTCTTGCATCCTCAGATACCCCTGAAATAAACTCTAAAATCTTCTCTTATTAGCTTGTTTGTGCTTCTCTCAACCTGTGAGAGCCAGAAGTCATCCTCTTCTTTAGCTTCATCTTGGCATTTAGTAGTGGCACATCTGTCAAGTTCTCAACCCAAGGCAGGGGGCTCATTGCCCTAATAAATCTAATGAAGTCAGTAACTGTAGCTCAGGGACAGCGAGAGGCTCGGCACTGTCCAGATGGTGGGAGGAGAACCCTCTGGCCCCCTCAGTGCAGGACCACTCAAAACTTAGTCACTGCCATCAAGCACAAGTCCTATACTTATGCAGTCCCAAGCAAAGGGCGTTTTACCGAATGCTGCATCGCAAGGAGGAATGCGGCAAGGACATTTCGGTTTATGAATTTTCTTTTCTGCATTCTCAACAATGCAGTGATGCATGCGTGATCTTTTATGGCAATATTAGATTCAGTGCACCTGAAGTGCTTCTGTGTGAGTGTGGCTGTGTATGAGTATACATGCTTTGGAAAGCCTTTAATATCGCTCTAGCCTTTCTCCCCATTATGAAGGCCCTCATAATGCAGGGGCAAAGCTCAGACTGACAGCCAGTTATTAAAAACCCAATACCAGGACACATCTGTGCCCAACAGAGGAAACCAAGAACCATCTATATCAAAAGCAATTTTAGCACCTGTTGGCACCAACAGGCTTGCATATGAAATCAAAATAAGATTATTGCCCCTGCAGGTTTGGTGAAATCAATAGTCCTCGACTGTTGCATCGTTCCCCTTCTCGCAAATGAGCACAATCGTAGCGACATGCCACTTCTGCTACACTGCTCATATTACATGTGAGGTTATGAAACATATGGCTCTCACATAAAGATAAATTTGCTGAAAGTGCAGAATTTAATTAAGCTGTAATAGCTTTCATCTGTCATCAAGTCTTCTGCCGTGATCACAAGGGCTATTTATTTCTATGTTAAGATTCATGGTATGCAGGACCCTGCTCATACAGATATATGGCTGCATGTGACCTCACGTCTAATAATGAAATCCATTACTTTGTCTGGTGGGATGCGCTTAGAAAGTCAGGAGGGAACATTCCATGTGAGAGCGAAAGTGTCCTGCTGTGCTAATGCACCAGCACCATACTGCCAGACACAGTAGAGGAGATTTCTCTATGAATCAAACAAGGCTGGAAAGAGGCAAGATTTAGTTACACTGGGTTTGAGTTAACTAATGAGTTATTCTTAATTTTTTTGACGCAACAAAATGCTAATAATTGTGATTGAGGATTGAGAATGTGTCCAATTTATTTCCTGAGTTTAAATTGGATTTTTAACAGCATTTATAATGTATGAAGGGGAATATGTACTGTATATTCAGATAAATTTCTCAGTGTATTTTTGTCAGTGTTGGGGAGTAACTAGTTACATGTAACGGAATTACATAATTTAATTACAAAATAAATGTAACTTTAAAATGTGTAATTACAGTAAATTACAGTTACTATGTTAGGGATTACAAAGGGGATTAGATCTGAATATTTTCACACACACACACACACACACACACACACACACACACACACACACACACACACACATACAGACAGATTGATTTTATTTAATTCCCAAATTGCACTGACTTCTCTAAAATATGAGACACCAATGTTTAGGACACAGAATAGGACACATCCTTATTCGATAACTGTTTTATTTCATATTTGGGTTTATGTATATATACTTTTATTTTTTAAGTTAACTGTTCTTTTCCAATGCATTATTAGATGCCAGTGTTTCCTGTCATAGCTATGCAAAGATTTGATTTCAAAAAGAGTATCATAACCACTAAACTATATCTTATGATTTCCAATCTTTATTTAACCTCAGAACTAACTCAAAGTAAGAAGATGTTCTAAAGACTGATTTTGTGGTGACTGTGCTTTAAAATGTAATTTTTATAATCTTAATTAAAGTGTCTGAGAATAATTGGTGTTGAGTCCTTTGTACGGTTTACCCTACCTGGTTTAACTGTTTTAAAATGTTTAACAGTTGAAAACATTCATTCGAAATTTAGAAAGGTAATCAAAAAGTAATCAAATGGAATTAGTTACATTACTTTATTAAAGTAATTCAAATAGTTACGCTACTTATTACATTTTAAATAGGGTAACTTGTAATCTGTAACCAATAACATTTCCAAAGTAATATTCCCAACACTGATTTTTGTCATCATATACATAACCTGTATGTTATTTTAATTAACATTAATAACAAATAAAATTTATGTTATTATTGTTAATTAAAATTACATACAGGTATGTTAAGAGTATTATCCCATTTATGGGTAAATTTTACTAAAAATATAAATATATATAATAATTATAAAACATATAGATATTAAATATATATATATTCTTATTTGTATATACATATTTGTATACATATATATATATACAGTATATATATACATACACATTTATAACTATATATTATGATTTATATTTATGTATCCAGACTTACATATTCAGCTTTAGCTCTGTATATTCACGATTTACATTTATACATTCTGACTTGAGACTATATACTGTATATATTATTTCCTGTTTGGTCATCTATAATATATACATATGGTGGATGGTATGCTTTATCTACCTTCCATCTCTCAGTAAGGACATCAGATATGCAGGGGGGAAAAACAATCAAACAAGGTTCTGGACAGTCTATATAACGTTCTGATTATAATGAGCAGTTGTGGATTCCACATCATCACAAGCAATGACAGAACTGAATAGTTTCAGGATAAATTCAAACCACATGAAACCTAAGAAGTCCTATATTTCATTAGTCAAGAACAACACAGTGTTTTGTGACTACATTCAATTTCTTTGTATTTCAGTTCTGTAAATTTCCTGTCATTCAAATTCAAATTCAAATTCTAATTCAACATCCAGCAGGACGTGACAAATTTAATTGAAATTCCAGCTCATGAACTGAAAGGAAGCCAATTTCATTTCATGAAATTCATGCCTATGAATTTATGCTCTGTGTACTACAGTATATAGTTTTGTGGAATTGATCGTATTCGTTTATGCACAAATGTCACATTAGCATTTCATTCTTCATATGAACAGCAGAAATGCATGAAATACTTATAATGCGTGTGTGGCAGCCTTAACCAGGCAGAACCTTAAGATCTTGATCTTATGTTTGCAGAGGAGGATTTTCAATTCTGTGCTCTTGTTGTGTCCCATGTGGGAAGAACAGGTGCTTGAGAAGCGAAGAAGTTATGTGTGTTCGGTACTTTTGTGATAAATAAGATGTGTTTTGTTTAATCAATGCACACTGAGCTCATCTACCAGCTGTCCACTTCTGCCTGTTTTCCAGACTTGTCATTCATAGCTCAGGTTAGCAGAATTCCCAATTAGCTTTGAGTCGCTAATGCTGTAATGAAGCATATGATGTGCCGTGAGAGTTGAACGCGAGAATTCAACCACGTCTGAACTCTTTTGGGGCTAAATATAATGTGGCGATAAAATATATGTTAGTCGCTGTTGCTATGTTAAGCATTGTACAAAAAAAAAACATAACTGGAAACTATAATACAAAAGACACATAAAGTGTAAAGCACCTCAGTGGTCTGTGGTTCTGAAGCAATTGCATGCTGAGATATTCAGTGCTGTTATTCTTTGAACAGTGTCCTGTAGACTGACTGGAGAGTAGCACGTAGGTGCAATAGTTTGAAATGTCAGGCCTGTCATAATAAAAGAATCTGATGAATAGAAATGTTAAATCATTTATTAAAAATGTGTGCTAACTAACAGCACCGCTGATTAATGAATAATAAATAACATAAAACACTCTGGCAGGCCGAATGTACTCTAGCAGTTAAAAGAACGAGCTATAAAATTAATTTTGTAGACAAATGCAAACTGTGCCTATGCATTTAATCACAAAATTAACATTTGTATTTATTCTAAATGTTGAAGTGGGTAGTAGAAGAAAGCCGGTCAATCAATGACTATGGAAACTCCTTCAATGTGGTTTAAAAAAATCCCACAAACTGCCATTAGTCTTATTTTATAATGTGATTAAACATACATTAGTGCACAGTTAGGCTAAATGTAATGTTTTGTGATGTATACCATAATTTTCTAATGTACTACTATCCTTGAAATTCAGCCCTGTTTAATTAAAAATAATAGTTTTATAAAAAAAAAACATTCTTTAGAAATAAAACAGGTGCTTGAAAAATATAACTTTTTTGGTATACATTCATTCATACATACATACGTTTAAAATAGCTACTGGCCCAAAAGATCAAGAGAGAAAAAAGAAAATAAATTAAAAAAAACTCATTGTTGATCCCTGCCAATTCAAGTGAGGTTTTTTAAACAAATAACCGTTTTCAGCCCAGTTTTGTAATTGCCAGTGATGATACTGTGGCACACAGAACTGCTCATTACAATCAGAGAGTGGCCAGAATCATATGAGCTGGTTTGATTATGTTTTTTTCCTCCATATCTGATGTCCTCACTGAAAACATGAAGCTAGGATACAAGGTTATCACAGATTTATCTGACTTTTTGAAAAGGCTTCTGTAAATGGAGTTTAATTAATGCAAGTTCTTTCTTTTTTCAGGTATCCTGAATAATCTTGGCACCTCTGGTGAGTTTTTCACTCGTGGCATAATGGACATCATTTGTATTATGTTTATATAGATAAGGAGACTTTAATATGTAAAACATAATTATTTTGAATATTCAAACAAACTAATTCAAGGTCTGGTGATAAAAGTGACTGAAGCCCAGTAGATTAACACTAGATTAATAAATAATACTGAAATATAATATGAAAGCCAAGAAATATTTTGATTCTTATTTTTAATTTCATCAAGTTCGACCGAATGTTTCTTCTCTTGGAGCAGCAAACCGAAATCAAGGTAAGATTTTCAGAAATCATCTCATTAATTCCTGTAAATCATCCAACCACAGAATTATTTTTTCCGGCTTAAAGATCCAAACCCTCATACTAACAAAGAGCCTTTGTTTATGTCTACTTTGATCTCCTCTACGATTTCATTACAGCCTCAAATCTCAAAATACTGTCCAAATGTTTTAGTGACTCATTGTCTGTGGTTAGTTTTTTGTTAGGTTGTTAATGACAATATGTTTAGAATTAGAAAACAATAACATGAAAAAAAATGTACGTTGTCATATTCAAAAACCCATCATGGCTATGAACTGTGATTTGACAGTTTCTAATGCTAGTCAGAGGCTGCTAAAATGTATTTTATGTCACTAGCATATGCATAGTTGGTCTCAAAGTTTAAGGATGAACTAAAATAAATTTTGATTTCATGGGGTCTTTAACAAAAGAGGATTGAAAAAAAGAGTAAGGCTTCTCATTTTCAGCTCTCCTGCTGATTGTGAGTGACAGAGAGTGGTCTCTTTTCTGTCAGGACCAAAAGCAGAACAGAATAGAGGATTGTGAGATTGTGAGAATCTGTCTGGTTGTTCAACACCTTACATCTTCTAGATCCAAACCTTCTTTTAGTAAGCAGCCAGCGGACAGTATATTGTTTAATGATGACCTCTCGGATATCAGGCTCTTCTAATAACCTCTCAAATGTAATTAGTCTCAAGTACCTGTTTTCTTCGACATGGCTCTTCGTGGAATAGAAGTGAAGAGAAAAAGTGAGAAAAAAAGAAGAGAAAAAAAGAAGGGATGGAGGTAGGTTTATGTACCCATATTTCAAAGGCTTGATTGAAATTAATATCTCGAGCAGATGAATACAGTGGAGAAACCATCCCTCAGACCATACAAATAATAAAAGAGATACACAGGGTATAAAAGAGTGCTGGAAAATGTGTGCATTGGACACTGAAATTTGTTAATGAGTTAGAGAGTAGTAAACGCTGATAATCAATAAAGAAATGATATATGGGAACTTACAGTAAAATAGCTCCAGATACCCCAAAGACCATGAGTGCACAATGATGCACAAGATTACATTAAACAGTGAAAAAAATAAAAAAAATATATCCCTAACTAAAAAACTACTTTTGTACAATGAGCAGTTTTGGTACTGCATTGGTGACTTAATGACCACCTCCCCCCCCAAAAAAAAAAAAAACTGTTGAGAATACCTGAGTCTTGAAAGGTTCAAGGTTCAAGGTTCAAGGTTCTTTATTATTCGTCACATAATAGTTATACACAATAGAAGTGAAATGCATACAGGTCCGCTCAGTATAATCAACAATAAGTAGTGAAATAACACAAGCAAGTAGAAAAGGAGAAATTGAAGAAAAATACAGCATTTACATGAGGAAAGTGAGGAGAAAAAAAATAACTCCCAGACTATGCTCCTTGGGGAGTACAGTGTGAGAACAGGAAAAACACCTCAGCAACACAAAAGCACATACACGACATAGCCACATGGGGAAGTGAATCCGGCCCAGCAAGCAGCCATCTGATCCCGCAGCCACTGATCCGGCGCTGGTCAGACCCGCTTGACCAGGCCAGCGGATCGAAGTGAACAGAGGCGAATGGTCGGGGGGGGGCAATGTCTGTAATGTCTGTAATGAGAGAGACAGTCTGTAGGGTCTCTCCACCTCATCCAAGGGGGAGGAACGCAAGAGCATCTAACTGCATTGCACACCCGGGGTAGATTGCAGCAACAGCCTTGCCAAGGGTGATGGAGTTGGAGGTGAACCACTTTACCACTTGGGGGCGGTGAGCCAGAAAAAGATAAGATTGTTTTGTCTTTGGGGCGAGTAAACATTAGTTGCCAATTTTTGCTGTCGAGGAGTGAGGGAGGAGTGCAGCACCTACTCTCTGTATTTGGCCGTAGGCAAACTTTAGCAGGGATGGAGGAGCAAATGTGTTTCTTTAAAAGTCAAAAACCTTTTGGTCTCATTTTAATCTGTTCTTAATTTCAGATTTTTTGTAAAGCCTCATTAAAGTGAACTTCCAGCAAGCTCCTTGGTAGAATCCATATCCAGCTGCTTTCCTGATTATCTCTTTAGTCTCAGTCTCAAAAGGTGCTCACTGCTCTTCCCACAGCTTCAATCATAGAAGGTGTTTAGCGGGCAGCCTTGTGGGGCTTTGGACAGCTGTTCCCGTTTTCTGAATTCTTCGATAACCCAGGGCAAAGCCTAATCCAATCAGCAGAAGACCTGTTATCATGGTTCCGAAAAGGTAGATATCTGTCCTCCACGGAAAGAGCCGCAGTGGCTTGCTCGGTTAGACACACGATTCGCCAGATGAACCGCCCGGAACATCTCCCACGCGCCATCGTATAGCCGGCTCACTTCCCTCTCCACCGCGAACGTTTTGTTTGTATTCCGTCAGGGCAGTCAGGTTCCCCGAAACCCAAGTTTCAATAGTGTCAATTGCATTAAGAGACCGGTGGCCTTGTTAATCCATAATATGCAGCGTTTAGTTTGGATATATCCGAGCAGTGCAGAGAGAGTCTCTCTTGTGGAGGAATATAAACGAGACAAGGGAGCAAAGCAGGGGGGCGGCAGATAAGGGTGAGGACGAGGAGAGAAAGCGACCACCTCCGTTGAGAGTAAAACAGAGAAGTTATCAACGGCGTTAGCGGTGTCCGGGAGTTGGCGTGAATGTTTCGGTCAACAAAAGATGTTACAATCCCTAATGTTGAAACTAATCCTGAATAACTGATCTAGGCAATGGTAGAGGAGGACTGTGTGCCCTTTTCCTCAGTCTGCTGCGTATGCAGTCTCCCACGGTGTTTCCTTCGCCTCCTGCGGTTGTTCACCAATGAATTGTATAAAGTATCTACAGTAACACTTAAGCTATACTTAAAACTATTAAATAAAAATAGGTAAGAAACTAAAATGGAAACAGGATTAACTAATTAGTAAGTATAGCTAATTTAGGACAGGGATAGTTCAATATTAGCTAATCAGTAATTAGTGAATTAAATTAAACTAGTTTACAATTAAGGAAATAACTATGATAAATGTTTAAATATGACCAATTATACAACAGTTATACAACAAGAGTGCAATATTCTTGGGATATCAGAACTTCCGCCATTTCTTGTTCAGAATCACCGTTTGCATCACTCCGCTTGCAGTATTTCTCATGGCAAGTGTTATCACAGAATGTAGTTTTAACACTTTTAGGCAAAAAAAATCTTGTATAGACTTAAAATAAGCGGTTTGTTAACAAAGATAACATCTATTTGAAAATTTGCTTAGATGTTTTCGGAGATGTGAGCTCCAGGGCATCAGCAAAAATTCAGCGCTCATAAACCCTCCAGGAGCAACCTTACCTTAGCCAGTTATTCTAGAATGTGCTGCTGGCTCTGATGTCTCTATAGTGATTAAACATGAGATATAATTTGTTTTGGGTAAATCTAATGGGCAGTCTTTGGTCTCATTAATTCATTAATTGCTCCATAGCAAATACTTTTGGCAGAGGGCAAAGACTAATCACATTATATTTTGTGTAACTTCAAAGCTGTATATCAGAGCACTGCCTTTGTACTTTTGACTAAACTGAATTGACATTTTTGAATTAGTAATGGAGGCTTGGGCTCTGTGGCGGAAGGTAGTTCTGCACAAAAGATTGTTTTTAAAGACAACCCAAGAAAAAAATGTTGTATATCAGCGCGTTGTTTACACCTACAGCACTTGTGAGATATTGCTCATTTAATTACTAACCACAACATTAACATGTCTGATATGTGACCAAAATTTTGAACATGGTCATAGAATGCACCACTACCCTGTTACCTAGTTACTCTGCAGTAACTTCTAATGAACTGGGCCATATACTGTAACAGTTTTCACTTTAAAATAAATCTCCAGATCATTAGTAATTCCTGCAGAGTAGCTACGTAACAGTTTAGAGTAATTAATGGTGCATTGTATAACCATGTTCACAGCTAAACAGACAACTGTTCACATCTAAGACTTGCTAATTTTGTGTTTACTTTAATCTCACTTAGACATTGCTGATTACCTAATTAAGAACTATCTCAGTTATCGCTACAATTAGTTAATCCTGGTTCCATATTAGTTAATAGGACAGCAGTAGCTGAAGTGTTACTATATTACTGAATTACTTCCTGCATATTTACCTATTAATGACTCACCAATATTCTAAAGCATTATCACTAAATTGAATAAGATCTGTAGTCTCATCCATAATAGTACTGGGGTTCATCTCAAAAAGGAGCACTGAAACCTCTTCTCTGACCTGTCAGGGAATGAATAGATATGTCGCATGCATGCGTCGCTATTGCTCAACTCAGGAGCTGCCTGTTCTGTTCCCTTAACGTGTGAAAAAGTCACCATAGTCGGCGAAGGTGCGATACAGCACATATATTTCCCAGGGAGAGACAGACCTCGGCCATGGTTCGCACCTCAGTTTTTTCTTAGGTCAGAAGGTAAAGCGCAACACAAGTGCAAATGCAATCTAAGCCACTGTACACTGCATGTGACGGATGACCTTGCACGTCTTTGATGATGAAAATGAAGACCGGGACAGATGTGAGTGTCTGTGTGTTCAATGCTCCCTCGGTGCGTATGTACATATTTGAAGAAAGAAGCAGTCAAAGGAGCAGCAGCAGCGGGTCTGTCTTCTGGGGACACTTGAACCGCACCCTTCTCTCGAATCTAATCTTGGGTACAGATGCTCATGGAAAGACAATAGCTCTGTAGGGTCCTCTGGAGGCCTGTCAGCATTTGGTTAATCCCATACACATTGAACAAAGTAAACTCCAAGCCTGGAGATTTAAAGTTTAAATCCCAGCAAAATCTTTCCAGAGTTGTCGCTCATAACGGACACTGAGCTTTTCTGAGCACCAGTTAAACCATGCCAGATGGGCTTTTTCGTGGATAGATATGATTTAAAAAGTGATATTTCAGTGTTAAAATTGCCCTCAGCATTTACAATGCTTAAAAGTGTCTCTTTTGAAGTAATGCATTTCTGTTTGTTTGTATCCAGTAATAGTGCAGACTGCCTATATTTAAACTATGTAAAAACAGAGTGAAAATATTAAAATGAGTCAAATTACTGTGGATGTATATTACTTTTGAATAATATGTAAATAAAAAATGGCTTCTGATTGATCGATACATTGTTCAAGCAATGCTAAAATGCACAATATAGCAATGATTTTGATGCGGAAAACCTCTTCACCATGTCACTGTGCAGCTCACACAGCCGATCATTATAAAAAATTAAATACATAATTTGTCCTATAATGAGTTTAAGTATTATTTAGCAATCTTTTTGTGGCCTAATAGCTCTTTTAACCATGATTACATCAGTGATTTATTAGTCTCCCTGACTGGGGGTGTGTTTCCCGAAACCAGTGTTATCCAATATATGATTGAAAATTCAGTCGTTATCGGCATATTTCAGTTTAACGATTTATAGTTTACAAAAAACATAGTTCCAATGAACGTGCATCAACAGCCTCAAAAAATGGTGTGATTGGAAATGTAGCTCTTGGTCTGTTGTTGGAAACATGATTTCTTGTTAGTTCAACATGTGGGCCTAAATAGATCATGCTCCTGAACAAAATAAGCAAGCTAACATGTAGTACAATCAGGGGCGTAGAGTCTGGGTATATGGTGCATATGGGCCTGGGCAGATATTGGGGAAAATTTTAAACATTTTCATTATGTAATCCGTAAAGATGCATTTCTTTCTAAAGACGCGTACAATGTGGAGATATGGGGAGTCAGGATCATCAGCTTCATAGCCTACATTGTTTTGTTTGTTTTGTATGATTAACATCATACTATTTTAAGAATAAAGTCAAAATTACGATAATAAAACCATGTTATTGAAAAGTATACCTATACTCTGCAAAACAAAACACGAAAAACAGCAACAAAACGTAGGCTTATATATGTTTTCCAAAATCGAATTGATCGATTTCATTTTTTATTTTTCAATATGCATTCAAATATTTATTATTTTATTTTGTGCTGCAAATATAAAATATATCAATATAATTTATTCACATGTCGCCTGAACTGAGGCGAATAGTCACCTCACTACAAATAAAAGAGCACATTTTTTTCAAATTTATATTGAAATTGATCTTAAAATTGACAGAAGGATGAGACTTTGTTATAATAAAAAAGCACAAAGCTTATTGTGATTATTGGCTTGCATGCAATGAATGGACTTGAAAATGTTAAATACAGGTACATCTCAAAAAATTTGAATATCATGAAAAGGTCAATATTTTGTGTCACTCATTTCAGAAAGTGAAATCCATGTATTATATAGATTCATTACACATTGAGTGAAATATTTCAAGCTTTTATTTCTTGACATTTTTATGATTATGGCTTACAGATAATGAAAACCCAAAATTCAGAGTCTCATAAAATTAGAATAATTACATAAGATCAATAAAAAAAGGATATTTTAAACAGAAATGTCAGGCTTCTAAAAAGTATGTTCATTTCTATGCACTCAATACTTGGTTGGGCCTCCTTTTGCATGAATTACTGCATCAATGCGGCGTGGCATGGAGGCAATCAGCCTGTGGCACTGCTCGGGTGTAATGGAAGCCCAGATTGCTTTGATAGCAGGTCATCTGCATTTTTGGGTCTGGTGTCTCTCATCTTCCTCTTGACAATACCCCATAGATTCTCTATGGGGGTCAGGTCAGGCGAGTTTGCTGGCCAATCAAGCACAGTAACACCATGGTCATTGAACCAGCTTTTGGTACCTTTGGCAGTGTGAGCAGGTGCCAAGTCCTGCTCGAAAATGAAATCAGCATCTCCATAAAGCTTGTCAGCAGAAGGAAGCATGAAGTGCTCCAAAATGTCCTGCTAGATATCTGCGTTGACTGTGGACTTCAGAAAACACAGTGGATCAACACCAGCAGATGACATGGCAGCCCAAATCATCACTGACTGTGGAAACTTCACACTGGACTTCAAGCAACATGGATTCTGTGCCTCTCCACTCTTCCTCCAGACTCCAGGACCTTGATTTCCAAATTAAATGCAAAATTTACTTTCATCTGGACTTTGGACCACTGAGCAACAGTCCAGTTCTTTTTCTCCTTAGCACAGGTACGATGCTTCTGACGATGTTTCTGTTTCAGAAGTGGCTTGGTAGCACTTTTCCTGAAGATGTCTGAGCGTGATGACTCTTGATGCACTGACTCCAGCTTCAGTTCACTCCTTGTGAAGCTCTCCCAAGTGTTTGAATCGGGTTTGCTTGACAGTATTCTCAAGCTTGCGGTCATCCCTCTTGCTTGCACACATTTTCCTACCCAATTTCTTCCTTCCAGTCAACTTTGCATTTAATATGCTTTGATACATCACTCCTTGAACAGCCCCTCCAACTTTTGAAGTGTGTTAATTTATATGTAATGAATCTAAAATATATGAAAGTTTCACTTTTTGAAATACGTTACAAGAAAAAATTTACTTTTTCACCATATTCAATTATTTTTAGACATACCTGTATCTTTCCAAGCATTTATACCGTTAAAACAGCTTGCGAATAGTCACGCAATATCATTTACGTCAGAAAAACCAACAATAAGTTAATCGAGTTGTAGCCCATAACATTTAGGGGGGGGCGTAGACATTTTTTGCATATGAGCTGACTTGCTACGCCACTGAGTACAATCTATATTTTAAATTTGATATATGTACAAAGCTCTACATCTTTTATTAGTTTGTCAAGAGAATGAAGAGTGTGCATGTGCACAAGTGGTTTAAGACCTCGGGAAGCTCAGGAGTATGACGTGAGAGAGAACTTGCAACTGGATAAAACATCTGGAAATAAATCAAAACAGTGGAGAACAAATAGCGAAGGATTCTCAGATGCCATGTTGATTATTTACAACAATAATTTGACATGAATTCAATCTTGAACCGATTCATTTTTCAAAGTTATTACTCCACTGCCTGCTTGATGTCATTAACAACAGTTGTTGATTGTTGAAGCAGCATGGCTTGAACAACAACTGTGAAGAGTTACCGCAGTTTAGACAAACAGCCCAGACTAGCTAGCTAATTTCTCCAATAATGTTATTAATGTTAGTTAAGCAGCAAGTTACATCTTATGTATGGGAAAAACACCTTTGGTCAAACTGGTTTTAGAGGGTCAGCTAAAAAACTAAACCAGTTAAACTCTAGTTTGGCCAGGCTGGGAGACCATCGTAAAGACCTTAGCTAGCTAGTTTAAATGGGGTTTAAACGGACTGTTGCTCTGTCCCTGCCTCTCAGAGGACCAAGATGAAATCCATCTGAATGAAGAAAGCAGCATGTAATTACATCCAGTTTCTGAGCAAATAATAATTTCTCTCCTCCCAAAGCAAATATTTTCCTCAATAATGGAAGCTAGTACAAAGCAATAGCAATCATCTTTTTTTCTACTAAAGAGCTTGTTTACAGGTCAAGGGAAGGGAGATTAGAGCAATTCGGACTGGATTGGCACCATGACGTGCATTTCATTGCACACCACTTCTCTGTTTGTTGTGAATTTGAACTTGAAATTTGAAGGGGTGGAAAAACCTTGAATCTTAATTATGAGGTGTTTATTTTTCATTTTGCAATGATTCGATTATGGATCCAACATCAGAAGTGTCAAAGCATCGTTGAACGGTTCATTTAACAATAGGTGTTGATTGAGTTTGCTGTTACCTTCACATGCTAAAAAGCACTAATTAACCTGGAGTTACCAGCAATGCAGCATCAACTCGGTCTCACAAGAAATCAGCACTTTTACAGGGTGATCACATATGAATTCATACGAAAAAAAAAATATTTCAAGAGGGAAAAAAGGCAACACTTTAGTATAAGGACCAAATCTCACTTTAAACAAGTTGCTTATTATAATGCATATTATTATCATATTGGCTGTTTATTGGTAAATATAAAGCACATATTCTGTGTGACCATATTCTACATCCCTAATTCAACCCAATACCTAAATTTAACAACTATATTACTATATTAATAAACAGCAAATTAGGAATTTATTGAAGCAAAAGTCATAGTTAATGGTTTGTTAACATAGCCAGAATTGGGCCTTAAAATAAAGTGTGACTGAAAAAATATATATAATTATGAAGTAGTAAATATCAAATTAATTTGCTACCAATTTGCCAAAATGTAAAATAGTTAGGAATTGCTGTGAGATTGTGTTGGCAGCATTTGGACTTTCACTGGTAGCTTCATGTCAGGTATTTACCAAAAGTCAGCAGTGGTGTTTTCGATTTTGGTCACACACTGAAAAATGTGTCACACAAAGATATATTTCCTTCCCCAAATCCCACCTCTCACTCTATGATTAATCATATCACTTCTGCAATATTACAGTGGGACTAACATCCCCTGTGGTGTCCTTAAAAGACACCACTGAGCCTCTCGCCAGCACCCATCATAAACAATCACACTCACAGCAACCTGATGATCATCTTGATGGATGCACTTTTTTTCCTGGAAAGTGTTTCCAAGCAGGGGGAGGGAAGCAATGCATGTTCACCTCTCTTTTTCTCTGCTCCCCACAGCTCGAGTGTGTGACAACGTGCTCCTGCGCTGTCAGAACGGTGGTGTGTGTCACCACCACCAGCGCTGCCAGTGTCCGGCCGGTTTCGGCGGCATACTGTGTGAGAAGCCCCAGTGCCAGAGTGATTCTTGCGAGGATCTGCAATCCAGCCAGCCGTCCCTCCGCCCCCCGCCCACGGCCCAGACTCTCCCGCTGGCTCTTCTATCTCTCATCCCCTCCCTCCTGGCCACCTGGGGCCTTACATCACTCTGAGGGGAACGCTTTCACCCTAAAGACATTCTCCACAGGGGCTCCAATCATGACTTCCTGTTAGAGGACACACAACGACTGAAAATTAATGCTTCTTTTGATGAGAAAAAAAAACAAAAAACATATTTTTAGGAAACCGTCACGTTTTCTACTCCGTACTATGTCAATTAAAGTTTGCCAGAGATGATGGATAAACTGAAAAAAACTAGAAGCTGCAAGAGGAAATTTACAAAGAAGAACAACATAAAAAAGCTGACACTAATGACCGTCTTTGTCGAAAATGTTAGGAAGAAATCAAATCAATACATTGTTACACTGCTCTGAAGCCATCCGTCAGATAAAACTTTATCTCAAGCCTCAGAGCACAGAAACACTGCAATACATTTTTTTTTTTTTGGAGACAAATCATCAATGTGAAGATGAATCAAGATGTACTCTGATGACTGCCACCTGAATTTACACACACACCAACACGACAGGTTGTCAAACTTCTCACACTTTACCTTTTCCTGACCCTCTCGCTTCTTCTTGTAACTCTGTGAAGTAAAAGACCCACGATGTATGTCACACAAGAATTGTTTCAGATTATCATTCAGAGCTGGTACAAGATAAAATATACAGTAACATGAGAGACAACTGTTGACATTTTGTACTGGGAGGTTTTCATGAGAATTGGAACAAGAAAAAAAGATCCTGATCAGCAACGTGATTTATTGCATCGCAACCTGTAGAATTTGGTAATGAAAATTGAAAATTTCTGTTCAGTTGCTAATTGTTTTGCTTAAAACATATGTTTACATTCTCGCCGACCGAACTGTATGAAAGCTTCCACCAAAGGGCTTTGGTGAGAAATCCTTTGTTGCTTGAAACAACTATGTTTGTGAATTAAAGATGAAAAAAAATAACTTTATTGCCATTTCGTGAAAGCAGGTGTATAACAGGTGTATTCTGTTCATGTGTTCTCAGAAGTTCAGGCATGTTTTCAAAGCTCTTGGAAACAAATTGCAGGTGTATTGAATTTAGCTGTTGTTAAGAATGGTGCAAAAATGCTAAAAATTTTCATCTGTCAAAGTATGCACACATTGAAATCCAAATTGAAAACTGATACAGATGAAAGACATGTTCAACTTCATTATGTCAGTGTTCTGAAGAAGGGATTTAAAACATGATGGGTCTCAGACGGGTCTTAGACAGATTCTGTTTAGACTTAGCATTATCCAGCCAGTCATAATCACAGAATAAACCACATCAGGGTGATCAGAGAGTGTGACTAATTTACAGGATCATTTTTTCTGCTTATTAGATGGTAACTTACCAAATTGTAACACTGCAACTATGCTATTACAATGGTTGTACTTGGTAAATAGCCTGATAATAATATACACTGCTGTTGAAAAATCTGGTATCAGAAAGATTTTCTTTAAATTAAAACTTTTATTCAGCAAAAATTGACTTAATGTATCAAAAGTGACAATAAAGACATTTATAATGTTACAAAGGATTTCTATTTCAAATGCTGTTCTTTTTAGTTTTGTATTCTTCAAAGAATACTGAAAAAAGGTATCATGCTTTCAACACTGATAATAATAAGAAATGATTCTTAAGCACCAAATCAAAATATTACAATGATTTCTGAAGGATAATGTGACACTAAAAACTGAAGTAACAGCTGCTGGAAATTCAGCTTTGCCATCACCGGAATAATATTACAACAGAAAAAAAATCTTTTAAATTGTAATAATATTTTAAGTGTATTTTTGATCAAATAAATGCAGTGTTTGGTGGGCCCAAATAACTTTTCAAAAACATTTTAAAAAAATCTTATTGGCAAGCATTTGATTGGTAGTATTTAATATAATATATATATAATGTATTTGGCTCATATCTTTAGGTCTATTTTACGTTCTATCTCTTAGTTTGTGTGTAAATGAATGGGTGAACTATCTTTTTAATGTACCCAAATGATCCATTACTGGATGACATTCCTGTAGCTGCTCAAACTGTAAAACAAGGCTCTAGCAACACCAATGGTCATGGGTTCAATTGCATGAACTGGTAAAATGTAAAAAAAAAACTTCAAATGCAATGTGAGTTGCTTTGGGTAAAAGTGAATTGGTGTTAATGTAAATGACCCTATCACTCAGTAGCTGGTACTCTATAGTCAAGGCATAATTTCTGAAAGCTCAAATTTCAACTGAGATCTATTCATAAATAGAGTACTAACAGGGCTGGATCTGAGGACATGGCAATAAAAGTTTTCCAGCAGAGACTGAAATCAAATGTAAATCACAAAACGAATGAGTAAGAGAAGTGCGTTGACGAAATATGGATTGGAGAATGTCACTCACTGCGAGGCATAACACGCAGTCGTGATACGGCAATCATTTTCAAGTCCACGCTGGGCACTCGAATGGAAATGAAGTCATTCTGTGCCTGTGACACACGATGGAAGCGGGTCTGAGGCTGGATAGATTACATTAGTGAGATTAGGCCTCTTCATTTCAATCAAATGAAATCCTCTATCGCCCTTGATCTTAATAACTTTTCTCCCAAAAGACAAGTATAAGTGAAGATGTCATTTTATTTTGAGAAATAACTGCCATGTCCATTTACTCCATTGTAAATTCCATTGACGATTAGATCCAGGTCCACCATTTTTGTTCGACTCATTTCATTCAGCTTAATAGATGCGGTCAAATAATTAGAAACACTTTGCACTTCCAAGATGGAAATTTAAGATTGGCCAGATAAATGAGTATAAACATTGCACCCCCAAAATAACAAGCCGTACCGAATCTCATTAGGTTTGAATGCTGTCAGAATGCTAATGAGTCTGTAATGAGAGTGAATAAAAACTCCCCCCAGCAGACTAGCACCTCTATTTCAGACGGACATCAGAGGTCAATGAGGGTACATGGTGTAGCTCAGTCCTCATACTTTACAATAATAACTGGATGCTCTTTAGAAAACAGCTTCTTTTTCAACCGAGACTATTGTTATACATTTTAGCAGCTATTTTTACACAATACGTCCCTGATTGTGTTTTTTGAAAGCTCTGCATACTAAAAAGGTGAATCAATTCTTTGACTTTCCCTCAAGCTGTGAATGAATCTTGGGGCTATTATTTGTCACCTGTTGGAAACAACATCGATATGAGTATATACATACACACTCTAGATGAATAATTTTACAGTGCTATTTCAAAACTACACAAAAGGCCTCTGAGACGGTGAAATCTCTTTCAGCATGGTCTTTATAACATCACTGTGGGATTATCAATGGCTTACAAAACTAATGGCTCGTTCTCAAGGTCCCATTTTTCAAAGCGGCAGAACGGCATGAGGAGCTTCCCACTTGAGACTGTCCCTGACAATGTTACTAGGCCAAGATGTCCCACACCTGAGATGGGAAAGAACATGAGGTACATTTCAGCTAGGCTGTAAAACATCTTTTTATGTCTTCCTGCTTATCCTCCAACTTTCTGGACCATTTTTAAACTTTGAAAGGTTATAGTGTATCGGGAATGTGTGCATAGCTCATGGACATGCACTTGATGGATTATTATTGAAGCACAATGTTTTTTCAAAGTACAGGAGACTCAGCAGAGTAGATACCATAACACTGCCATAAAACATTAAGCTTTTTTTCTCTCTCTCTAGGATGTGGCCTGTTTACCAAGAATTATGCCTTTCTCAGAATAATGGCCACATCCATCTCTGAGGAACAAGACTGTAATGTCTTATTCAAAGGCGGGGTGACACTTTGTGAAAGCAGCTGCTCATTTACACTTTTTAAAGTAAAAACCTGCTCACAGAACATTAGAGATGCAGTTCTCCCTTTTCCCTTATGGCTTATACAGTGGAGTCCAAAGGCTGAGACCACTAGTAAAAATGCTTCTGATTTCGGATGTATTATTTATAATAGCAATAAACGAATTATGCCAAATTATATTATTAATCTGTGCTACAATGAAAGTGTCACACATTTGCTTATTTAATTAATTGGCTGAAGAAGAGGAAACATTTCTTATTAATGTTAGAACATTTATTTTCATACATTTTTCAAACTTGTTTATTTATTTATGTTTAAATTGGATTTTGAATATCTGATGCCCTGATCAGATTTGAATCTCTCAAAGGTATACTGCACATTCTCATTAAATGATTAAATGCCATATTCACTATCATGTGAAGCCATATACACTATAGATACACTGTCAATTTTTTAATTTTTTTTGAAAGAAGTCTCACAAAGGCTGCATTTATTGGATCAAAAATACAGCAAAAACAGTAATATAGTTAAACAATTTAATATATTTAAGCTGAATTTTCAGCAGCCATTACCCCAGTCTTCCGTGTTACATAAACCTTATAAAATCATTCTAATATGCTGATTTAATGCGCAGTAAATATTTATTATTATTATCAATGCTGAAAACAGTTGTGGTGATATTTTTTTTTTTGTGGAAACTGCGATAGATTTCTTATTCAGGATTCTTAGATAAATAGAAAGTACAAATGTTTTAACTGTCACTTTTGATCAATTTAATGCATACCTGCTGTAAAAGTGAATATAGGCCTATGTAATATATAGCATTGTCCTAACTGCACATCAGTTGTAGATTGTGATGGTTTATGAAAATATCAGTGCTGAATATTTAATGGGAGCTAAACGCTATCATGACATGCCAAAGACAAGGAGGCTTCCGTGCTGGAAATTAACCACAGGGAGCTTCGCTTCGGTTGTCTGGCCCAGTGTGTGCCATGCCTTTCAATTCTCTTCAAGGACTAAAGGGTGGGACATATTTAGTCAATGTATTCTTGGATCCTTCCAGTCAGCATACATGATTAATCCATAATTGGAGACCTGCAGTCCATATTAGTCTTGGGGTTTATAGGCATTATCCAGTGAGCAACAACAACTTTCTGTCTTCCTAAAAACTGATTCAGTAAATGGCCACACCGTGGTTGTGATTCTTTAAATAGCAGCCAAAGCAATGCACACTTTTATTTCTGCTTCAGTTTAATCTAGTTAGGTTTCATTTAATCAGATTACTTCCCATCCTGGTAAATCAATAAAGTGTACATCTAAAAGGATTAACTCTGAATGTTGTAGTTGTATGCGAGATGTGACACCGTTATACATTTTCCATTTAGGAGACAGTTTTAGGGTTTTATAAGCACTCTACTCGGGGTCAAAGCCATTAACGAGCATCTGAGATCTTTTTTCACTTCTCTTGCAGTGTATTTTTCAGTTGTTGGAACCTTCTATTCTGCAATAAGGGAAACATAATCAGATTTCAGCAGCTGTTTTGTGAGGGCAGCTACTGTGTTTTTCTGGCTCTCCTCTGGCTTAAGTGAAGGGCACACAGGTTCAGAAGGGAGAGTACAAGGATGCATTAATACAAAAATACTAAATTGGGATTAAAATGTTTATAAACGGGTTAAACTGAGTCAACATTTATACTTAATTGGTCATTATTGTCTTGTTTTGCAGTGGTGAAAAAAAATCTAAAGATCAGCAAAACAAGAATTTAGTTGATGAGCAAATCTGTAAAACTGACCTACAGTTAAAAAATGTGGGTCAGTAAGATTTTGTTTTTTTAATTCAGCAAGTTCATTAAATTGAAATAATGACATTTATAATATTACAAAAGATTTCAGCATCACATAAATGCCATGGTTTCTACAAAATATTAGGCAGCACAACTGTTTACAACATTGATAATAATAAAAAATGTTTCTTGAGCCCCAAATTAACATTTTAGAATTATTTTTGAAGAACCATCTGTTATTAAAGATTAGACTAATGACTGCTGAAAATTCATCTTTGCCATCAGGAATACTTTACATCTTTAAACAAATAAAAATAGGATTGCTATTTTAAATGGCTTTTTTTTTCAAAATATGTATATTTGAATGTATGTTTTTATCAAACAAGTGTAGTAAGATACATCTTTCAAAAAACAAATAAATATGTTTTTCCTGACCCCAAACTTTAGAACTGTAGCATGCCATGGGGTTTCATATGTATGTATATATATATATAGATTTTTTTTTTTATTTTTTTTTTTTTTTTTTTTATTGTTTTAAACAAAAGCCTCACTGCTATCGTTTGTTGGATTGTATGCATAAAAACAGACACACTTAATTTCCCAATGGGGCTTGAGAAAAATCCAGATTAAAACAGATATACAGTGGACTAAAAAAGTTTGGAAATGCCTTCAGCCAAGTTTAAAACAATATCAGCATAATTCATATTTGGCATAACTCGCAATTGTCACTGAAGACAGGTAACAATTTATTATTGTTTGATCACATATTAATGATGAAAATTTCACAGTCAGACGTTCTTCTTTGTCAGCTGTGATGCCTGATTACTGTATTAAACAGCTTTCTTGTTCAATAGGGTCAGTTTTGCCGATTTAGATCACAACAGACCAATTAGAACCCAATTTTGATAGTTTCAGTAGGCTATTCCTATGCTGTTTGTTTGAAAGGAATTGCATTATCAATCTCATCAAATCTGGAAAATATTAATTCTGGATTTTTAATTCAGGTTTTGTGCAAAAACATAAGAAGTTGCAAATGACGAGTGGTCACACACCACAGAGATTATGCAAGAGCCCAGGATGGAAGGCTATATGCAGTGATCTTGTTAGTTAGTGCACACAATGAACAAGTAATCCACTTTCAACTGCAGCTAAGCACTATGCATATAAAAATGCGGCTGAACTAAAATAGCCATATGGTTAGAAACCGAAAGGATGAAAGAACTCAGAAAGATTCGGTCTTATAAAAGGAGGACGAGACTACATTCTTCATCAACATCCGCCTTATCAGATATAATGAGGCATTTGCATATAACCTTTATCTCACTTGTAACTTGTTGATGGAGTCTGCACAATTACAAATGAAGAAAAAGAGAAAGCGAATGGCGCCATTGTGAAGAGTAGAAAAGATTAATAGTAAAAGTATTGTATTTTATGATTATTTTCTAGTTTTAAATCTCATTTTAAATCAATTTCTATATCATTTAAAACTCTTTGTTTTATTATTTTTAACTTCTTGTTTTTATTGCTGTGAATGATTATTTCATTCTTTTATGTGTGAATTACATGTGTATGAAATGTGCATACAAATCTGCTTGCCTAAAAGTAAGATTATAGGGTTCTTATTTCTGCTTACTTATTAGTGTAAACAAAATCAAAGAATTAGTAGGGTTTTCTATTCCCTTATATTGTAAATGGACACTTTTCAAGCTGCCTCAATTTGAACAGGCACAACGCTTCCGAACAAAAATAATTAGAGAAACCATTGGTGAAAAAAACATAAATCAATGCATTTCATTCTGCAATGAGCTCTGTGCCATCAGTTCAGAAGAATACCTGCGGTGAGCAGAGACGTGGGGTTGTATTAAGCGAAGATTCATCAGATGGGCTTCACGGAGACAATTTGATGGACATTACATAATTAATGCATAATGTAGAGCGCTTAGGTCACTCAGTCATCAAATATTCAGCAGTTAACACAAGCACTTAGATGTGAGTGTCACGAAAACATGCATTATGTTCTAATTAAACTTTTGTGTTATGTGAAGACTGAATATGAATATGTTTTGTTCATAGTTTTGTATACACTTGATGGTATAATCACACAGAAAACTGCACTGCTTAGATCAAACTTCGATTCAAGTTGTCAAGCGACAGCAGAGTTATAAGGCTTATCACTCCTGAAATGGATTTTAAAAATGACTGAACATGCACCTGAATTTCTGCTGTCTTTAAATTGGAAAGACGTATACAGGAGAGTCTAGGGCTAGAAAGGTTTTGAGTCAAAAATCCATTAACACAAATGCGTTTTTTTCCTCTAGCAGTTGTTTTGCAAACATTTAATTGAAAACTTCAGTCACCTATATGATCAAGGTAGATTTTAGGTTTATCTTTGTTCACAGGACATGGGTATTATTCATTAATGTCAGGTTGGGGCAAGTTGTCACGTGTTGATTGTAAGAAATTTGTATATAGTATTGTTTTTCGAACAAAACATGTTATGTGCTGTATATTACAATAAACATTTACATTTTTATAATTGTATTACTGTTTATATTTAGTTGAAAAGCCTATAAAGATTGTATTGTGAAAACCACATATACACTCACCGGCCACTTTATTAGGTAGCCTACACCTGTTCAATTGCTTGCTAGCACAAATTGCTAATCAGCCAATCACATGGCAGCAAAATTTAGGCATCTATAGGTGGACTGCGTTCAGCCCCCAAAAAATGGTGCAAAACGTTTATTAAACGGAAACTATGGTGCATTGAACACTCTGTTCTGATAATGCAAGCGTTGAAACTATGGCAGCTGAGAAGGCCATTCTTTGTGTTTTTTTTGAAGAATTTTCAGAGCCTGATGAAGTCAGTATAAATACGTGTTTAATACTGCAAAATACGCTCGATGTTACAGTCACTGCCCTTGCTGTCAAGAATAAAAGAGAACATCCCAATCGAGTGAAGGAACTTGTGGAAACTGCGGTTCCTAATTATTGTGATCCAACAGTAGTCTGGACAGTTGTCCAAAACGTTGCCTTGCATATCAGAATGAAAAGACAAACATTGCAGGTGAAGGATAATCCACATCTTACCTCCGAGACTGTGTTATGATCTATATGACCTTATTATTTTTATTGTGAGTATTAGGCTTATCATTGCTAATCACAGTTGTTGTGCTATGATATTGTAATATTTGCCATTATATAATCAGAGTATAGAAAAGTTTATGAAAATGTCACTCCACAATATAGCAAAATATATATGTATAGTATTTGTATGTTACATTAATCAGTGTCTAGCATGCACACCTTCCTAAGGAAAGGATATGGACCAGAAGACATTGCAAATATACATGATATTTAGACAGATTTAAAACAGTTCCAGATCTATACTTGTGCTCTTATTATTTCAGTCATTTTGCCTTTAATGTAAATAAACATGTACAAACAGTATACTTGCTCTTGTGAATTTATTTTGATGTTAATTACATTTGCTTACAAATTCATCATTGTCATGTTGATATGCTATGCTTCTATAAAACTCTTAAGACAAACATGTCTTCTAATATCTTCAATTATTGTGTATACAGAGCAGCAGCGGACACATTTGTAAACGACTTCACTTGGATGGACCCATTGTGTGAGCGGTCTCTTTAATACTGCGCGGTTTATATTCATATTGCTGCTGATTGGGCTGACATTTTTGACACATCCACCAAACAAGAGAAAACGTATCTCAACCCTAGATACAGGTTGCTCTCTAGAACGGTTGCTCTCCGTTGCACACCATTTCCAGGACACATGTCGTTCAAGCCAGAATCCATAGCAAAACGTTGGGCACCGCTGTGAACTTGAACATGCAAGGCAAGGTGAAAGCGACTTGCTGAAGTTCAAACTGAGCATCAGAATGGGAAAAAACGGGGATTTAAGTGACTTTGAACATGGAATGGTTGTTGGAGCCAGACGGGATGGGAGTATTTCAAAAACTGCTGATCTACTGGGATTTTCACGCACAAATATCTCTAGAGTTTAACCAAAAGTTGTCCAAAAAAGAGAAAATATCCAGTGAGTGGCAGTTGTGTGGATGAAAATGCCTTGTTAATGTCAGAGGTCAGAGGAGAATGGGCAAACTGGTTAGAGATGATAGAAAGGCAACAGTAACTCTAATAACCTCTCGTTACAACCAAGGTATGCAGATACCATCTATGAACGCACAACTCGTCGAAATCTGAAGCAGATGGGCTACAGCAGCAGAAGACCACACCGGGTGCCGCTCCTGTCAGCTAAGAAGAGGAAACGGAGGCTACAATTCGCACAGACTCACCAAAATTGGACAATAGAAGATTGGAAAAACGTTGCCTGGTCTGATGAGTCTCGATTTCTGCTGCGACATTCAGATGGTAGGGTCAGAATTTGGCATAAAGAACATGAGACCATGGATCCATCTTGCCTTGTCTCAACGGTTCAGGCTACTGGTGGTGGTGCAATGGTGTGGGGCATATTTTCTTGGCACACTTTGAGCCCCTTAGTACCAATTGAGCATCGTTTAAATGTCACAGCCTTCCTGAGTATTGTTGCTGACCATGTCCATCCCTTTATTTAATTCAATTCAAAATGATTTGTATAGTGCTTTTCACGAAACAATCGTTGCAAAGCAGATTTACAAGAAATTAAGTTTCTACAATAGATTTTCTGTGTCTTTACACAGAATTTGGAGGCGGCTCCAAGCCTTCACGAGGCAGCCTTAAAGCTGCTATACAGAGTGCACCTTTACAAGATCGCTAATTGCCTGCCAAACTGCTTAACCAATCATAAGCACTCTTGCGTTCTAATGAAATCATGTGAAATCTTATGAAATCAAAACTGAAAGTCATTTAGTGTCTCCAACCCTGAATCTCTTTTTAAATGGTGTACTGCAACCACCCTCTGATTTGCTAGCATGGCATATCATAGAACTAGTTTGTATTTTAAATAGTAGCTCAATGGCATAAGAAGCATCTCCTGACTTAAATTGCAAATCACCTCCCCCAATCCCACCCCCACCAGCCCTCTGGAACAAATTATTTATGTATCACACCAACTGAGACTATAAATAATATATTGTGCCCCAGATCCCTGTGTCTAGAATGAAAGCATTTATCCTCTTTTGAAAATGTGTAGTGGTATCAGAGCGCAAGGGAGACTTTCTGTAAGTGCAACAAGGGTTGAATCATAAGGAGAAAAAACAACAACATACAAATAACTTTTAAACATAAGTGTGTCTAACTTGCTATGTTTGGAGAGTGAGAGGAAGAGGCCCGGAGGAAATATCAGGGTGTAAAAAAGAAAGTGTGAAGACAGAATCAATAAAACCAGATGGTGAGAAATGACACTTCCTTGATGGAGGGACATTCTGTCAAGTTTGGCTAACAGTGTGAGATAGAAGAATGCTAGTTTAGAGCCTGGTAAGGGTTAAGGTTCTGTGGTTATACTTTCTTAATAAACTGATGAGATGAACTTTCATTGATTTACCATTGTCTATAAAAATTATGACTTATTCAATAAAATTGCTATTACATAAAAGTAGTATAATATAAACAAAGAGTGAATATAAAAAGGACAAATTATATTTATTGTGTGCATTTTTTGTTTTGTTTTGTTCAAATATTGTATTCACATTGTTGCATTCCGTTGCAGTTTTCTCCATTTTTTTTATTTTTTTATTTGATTGGCTAATATTTGTCCACACCACTAGGAATGGTTTTATTCGGCAGAGCAAAAAATGCAAAACAGTGCAGTGATGGCAGAAATAAAAACTTTGAATCAATTAAACCAATTCCTTTGCAAAATGATTCACTGTTACGGAGCTGCACGCTGGTGGTCAAAACATTGTAAAAGCAATGTAAACAACCTAAATGTTAATAAAACACATTTTACAAACCAATTGCAAATGTTTTCAAATGTTTGATGTATTAAATTTGATCTACAATTCAAAACTACCAGTAAATATATATTATCTTAAACAATTTGTTCTTTCAGTTGTAGTTTTTGTTTGATGTGATTAGGCATGATTTGGATAGACCAATCAGAAACTATTACTTATCCCTCTCCCTTTTTATTATACTTGCATGTTTATTAAAATTCATTAAAACTGAACCAACATCATAAAGCTGACCAGAAACCTGCTAAAACAATATATTAGGCCATGCATGGTTCATTAGGTAAGCACTGCTCTCTAGCAGGGAACCATTAAAAAATGTCAAAAACAAGGTTTGAAACAGTTTATGTAACGAAGCCCTGTTTGCTGAAAATTACATTTACATTTATGCATTTAGCAGACGCTTTTATCCAAAGTGACTTACAGTGCATTCAATCTATACAATTTTGTCAGTATGTGTGTTCCCTGGGAATTGAACCCACAACCTTTTGCGCTGCTAACGCAATGCTCTGCCAACTGAGCCACAGGAACAGAAATGATGTGACTTGGCCAGTTTAAAATGTGCTCCGAACCACTGGTTTGAAACAAAAGGTTTGTAAATGTTTCCAAGCTTCAGGAAACATTGCACTGTTGCATGCCCACCACTACAACACTTTGTACGTTACTTAATATTAAGGTTTTGTTTTCTGAACTATTAACTGATTATTTTTTTTATATAATTTTTTTAACTACAGTGGAGCAGCAGTTGAGTATAGTACACAGAACCCTCTTGAGTACTGAGATGTGTTACCGCACGTATGTACACTGCACTATGCACTTGCAATGCATCGCAATTTCTGTTTGTGGGCTTAATGGCAGATGTATTACAAAGTGCAAAGCCCAAAGGTCCAATGAGTGCATGAGGACACCCGTCCAAGGTTGGATTGGGGGATTCATTGTGGTTTGTTCCCTTCAACAGCTTTGATCTGCAAGTGTTTAATTACTCAATAGTGCTGATGAAGTCCTTGAGGCTCTCAATCTCAGTCCTATCAGACATACAGTACAGGGCTTTATTGAGTTTCCCTCCCACTCTCCCCATCTACAGTTGCTGAATTGGTAAAGACAGTGTGGTGAGGTAAGTCACACCCATATAACACATAACTCTTCACCCGTTCCTGTCTCGTATTCAACACCAAGAGGTGACACTTTCAGGTCATAGGATTGAGGGATGTTCTCTCTCTCTATCTCTCTCTCCCTCTGTCTCTTCCTTTTCCTCTGAAGTCTCCTGCTGTCAGCTCACACCTTTCTGAAGTGGAGAGAGATATACCTGCTTCCATCCTCTGGCAAACAAGGCTGGCCATCAATCACTGCTGCGCTGCAGCACGGCCCTCATGGCTTTTTCTGAACATGCCTCAGGTTAAATCTCAACTACTGTTCCTACTCAGCTCCTACTGTCCTAAGATGATTTAAGAGCGTTACTGGGAATTAGACAAAAACACTGGAATTTTGAAAAGAGAACAAAATAATCAAGACTATACCCCAAACAGTTTGTTTGGAAACATATTGAAACACAGGAGATATATGACATGACAATAAAGTATCACTTACATTATTTGTGGAGACTTAGTAGAACAGACTTACTGGGTTAGTTTGTTCTCAGTAAGAGACTGAAAGTTAGCTTACATTAAGATGTTAACTTGAAAGGAGAAAAAAAGCTATAATAACGGACTGTAATTGGTAGAAAAAAATTTATCACAATACAGTACAAAATAGGTTCATGGCCAGTAAGAAATGTATTTATATCCAGTACATTTTCTCACAACATTGGCAAACATGGCAAAAGCTTATGCTTGGACCCTGGCCTATACACAGCAATACAAAATCCACATACTAAACAGTGTGAAACAAGTGATAATTTAATATTTATTCTGAAGAAAACCAGACAATATGAATGCATAGAAGGTGTTTTAACAATTATAACAGCAGTGAAAATGACATTTATTGTAAATATCTATACTAAGAAAACTATATCACCTAGATTTTAGCAAAAAAGCAGCTTGTAACAAATGTGTGTTCATTTAGAGAGCAATTTCCTTTAAAAACAACTTACAAAACTATTTCAAATAAAAGTTCATCTGAGAGAATAAATCTCTGCCAAATTCAAGGGGAGCTGATATAGTATATCTATTGCAGTGCAAAAAATGATATTCTATATCAGTGTTTATGTCTTGTTTTCCAGTAAAAAATTAATAAAAATACAAATCCTCATAACAAGATAAAAATACCTGAGAAGTAAAATGACACACAATATTAATACTTAAACATACTCAGCTATTCGAAAGTTTGGGGTACGTAAGGTTTTTCAAAAGAGAAAAAAAATACTGTATAACTGTACATTTACTGTATACATATTTACTGTATAACCGTTTTAAATATCTGACAATGTCATTTATTCCTGTGATGGCAAAGTTTTGAGTGTCATGTGATTACTGATTATTGATATGTGAAATTATTATTCTGATTTTCTGGAAGAAACATTTCTAACTATTATCAATGTCGAAAACAGTTGTACTTCTTAATATTTGTGAGTGTAAACTAATAAAAAAAATCAGGATTCTTAAATGAATATAAAGTTCAATAAAACAGCATTTATTCGAAATACAATCTTTCGTAACATATTACCACTCAAATGAATGCGTCCCTGATGAATAAAAGTATTAATTTCTTTAAAAAATAAAATCGTACTGACCCCAAAATTTTGAACAGTATTGTATTTTGTATTTTTCCATTAGCAGATTTTTTGTAAGAGGCATAAAGCTCACCAAATATTTTTTGCAGTGTCTAGGAGCCTTAGTGCCCCAAACACCACAGCATTAACAAGTCGTTCTGTTGCATGACAAGAGAAGAAATTGACTTCAGTCCAAAATCAGTGCCAACATTCTGCTTGGGAGCACCTGAGGTTCAGAAACAGACAGAGCAATGACTGATCACAGCGAAGCGTGCTAGGCCAGCTAAGATGGATATCGCACTGAGCGGCAGGCCTCCTGTCACCGCGCAGTGCTCCGAGCGCCCTGAGAGAGCAGCGCTGCTAAGTGTTATCAGGGCTGAAGTGGAGGAGGCAGGGAGGAAGGCTTCGTGACAGCACAGTGCTCAGTCTCGCCCCAGCCAAACTTTGCAGAGTCAGACGGGTGAATGAAATCATCAATTATAGCGCAAGGTGAGCTGAAAGCACCACGTAAAGGTTGCCGAGTGGAGGAAAAAAACAGCCAGCTCAGGGCTTTTCTCTCTGCGTGCCACTCCTGAGTTTATGGGCGGTCCGGCACAGCACAGAAATGGAGTTTAAATTTTAAACAGGCAGAGAGAGGGGGCCCCAGGCCCTGTGTGAAGATTTCAGGAGGTGACAGGGTGAGAGGGAGGAAAAGAGAAAGAGAAAAAGATGTCTGGACTGAATGTGGAGCAGCGAGGGACATTCATAACTAATTAAACAGTCAAAGCCGATGGGGCCTCGGATGCATCACGCTGCAGGTCCACCGGATCCCATTAGAGGAGGCTTGTAATTGTGGTGTTTGTGCTGCTTTGCTCAAATAAGGGTGCACTGTTCGCTATTACGTTTCTTGTCCAAAGCCAACAAGTGGCCTATCACTGTCACAGCATAAAGGATAATGTCCTGCACTGATCACTCCTCTTCCTCCACATAAGTTGAAGGGAACCATCCCACCTGTAATATAAACATCATTAGTAAACATTACTGAAGACTATCAGAGTGTATCTCTTCTTTTTCCGTGACTAGTTTGAGAGCTCTTGTGGGTCAGATCTAATAATGACATGTGCAGAAGAATCATTAAGAGTCATTCTGCCATCTTCCGTCATCACTTCTAGTTAATCATCTCTCTTAGAAACACACTTGAGCATTTGAAATGAAGAAAAGTGAATGTAATAAGGTCTTTGAGTGCTAAGAACAGCAATATTGCAGGCTAAAATCTCATTTCAATCTCAAATGTCAGTCACAGTCTCGTACCTCTATATTGCTATGTCATGGATCTAGGTACGTTTAAAAAAATATTTCACCATGAACATGAGTACCACTGATATATTATAACATATGTAAATCAAAAGGCATGAAACACATGGCCATATTCATTACTGCATCATTAATATGTTTACAATTAGTTAAAATATAATTTCAAAAATGTTAATTAAAAACTTTTTTACATACACTGAACAAAATTATAAATGCAACACTTTTGTTTTTGCCCCATTTTTCATGAGCTGAACATAAAGATCTATGACTTTTTCTATGTACACAAAAGGCCTATTTCTCTCAAATATTTTTCACAAATCTGTCTAAATCTGTGTTAGGTAGCACTTTACCGAGATCACCCATCCACCTCACAGGTGTGGCATATCAAGATGCTGATTAGACAGCATGATTATTGCACAGGTGTACATTAGGCTGGCCACAATAAAAGGCCACTCTAAAATGTGCAGTTTTATCACAGCACAATGCCACAGATGTCGCAAGTTTTTAGGGAGTGCGTAATTGACATGCAGACTGCAGGAATGTCCACCAGAGCTGTTGCCCGTTAATTAAATGTTCATTTCTCTACCATAAGCTGTCTCGAAAGGCGTTTCCAGTACATCCAACCGGCCTCACAACCGCAGACCACGTGTATCCACACCAGCCCAGGACCTCCACATCCAGCATCTTCATCTCCAAGATCGTCTGAGACCAGACACCCAGACAGCTGCTGCAACAATCGGTTTGCATAACCAAAGAATTTTTGCACAAACTGTCAGAAACCGTCTCAGGGAAGCTTATCTGTATGCTCGTCATCCTCATCGAGGTCTCGACCTGACTGCAGTTTGTCGTCGTAACTGACTTAAGTGGGCAAATGCTCACATTCGATGGCGTCTGGCACTTTGGAGAGATGTTCCCTTCACGGATGAATACCGGTTTTCACTGTACAGGGCAGATGGCAGACAGCGTGTATGGCGTTGTGTGGGTGAGCGGTTTGCTGATGTCAACGTTGTGGATCGAGTGGCCCATCATGGCAGTGGGGTTATGGTATGGGCAGGCGTATGTTATGGACAACGAACACTGGTGCATTTTATTGATGGCATTTTGAATGCAGAGATACCGTGATGAGATCCTGAGGCCCCTTGTTGTGCCATTCATCCACAACCATCACCTCATGTTGTAGCATGATAATGCATGGCCCCCTGTTATAAGGATTTGTACACAATTCATGGAAGCTGAATACATCCCAGTTCTTGCATGAAAACAAAAGTTGCATTTATAATTTTGTTCAGTGTATTATACAGTGCATCTCAATAAATTAGAATGTCAGTTTATGTTTATCAGTTTTTACACACCGGGTTATGCGTACAGTGCATGTGACATACAGGTGCATCTCAATAAATTATAATGCCGTGGAAAAGTTCATTTATTTCAGTAATTCAACTCAAATTGTAAAACTCATGTATTAAATAAATTAAATGCACACAGACTGAAGTAGTTTCGGTCTTTGGTTCTTTTAATTGTGATGATTTTGGCTCACATTTAACAAAAACTCCACCAATTCACTCAATCTCAACAAATTAAAAGAACCAAAGACTTAAACCACTTCAGTCTGTGTGCATTGAATTTATTTAATACACGAGTTTCACAATTTGCGTTGAATTACTGAAATAAATGTACTTTACCACGACATTCTAATTTATTGAGATGCACCTGTATACATTAAAGTTGGGATTGGTAATATTTTTTTTTTTTTAAGAATCATTTCTCATGAAGGCTTTATTTCATTGATCAAAAATACAGTAAAATAGTGCCATTACAAATATATATAAATAACGTTTTTTTTTCTATTTAAATATATTTTATTATTTATTTATTCCTGTGATGGCAAAGCTTAATTTTCAGCAACTATTGCTCCGGTATTTGGTGTTTAAGAAACATTTCTAATTATTAGCAGTGATGAAAACAGTTGTGTTGCCTTATATTTTAGTGAAAATCATGGTACATTTTTTAAAGAAAATTAAAAAGAACAGCGTTTATTTGATTATTATTACCATTATAAAACCCTTAACTCTCACTTTTGATCAATTTAATGTATCCTTGCTGAATAAAATTAATTAGACTTTGGAGCAGTAGTGTGAATGTAAAATATTAGAAAATAAAAATATTAAATTAAATAACAGACAATATATGAAAGTTATTTTTTTTACTGAAAATGATTTAATGTGTAACTATAACAGAATACAGAGCTGTTGGTAACACCTTACATCAAGTACATTATTTATCAACAACATTCTTACAGACTTTATTAATCCAGATTAAAAATCTGTCTGATTACTTACTGATCACTAGCCAATATTAGGATTCTTCTATACTATGCTGATTATATAATTCTGTTGTCCGTTCTTTAATTGGACTATTTTTGAACAGAGCTGGATTTAGCACTCTGACAACCATTTTTTTTTGCTGCAGTGTGCCTAGCATTTCTCTTTTGAGAAACCATGAACTGTGATTTGCATGGAAGGGCAAGAGTTCTGTTCCAAGCTGTGCAAGGTTGGAAGAAAAGCTTCACACTATCTAAACAAACATGAAAGCACCAAAACCTCTAGAGAACTGCGTTCATACTTGAGCTTTAAGTGACTAATGGTTTATAAGAGTTGTTTTCCTCACCTGGCCATTGACTTCCCCTTTCCACCATCCATTAGTACACTTGATATAGATCTTCACCAGGTCGCCCACCTGCAGAGAGAGTTCCCGTGTATCTCTGGAGCTGAAATCGCATCGTGCCAGTGCAATGCCAAGCACTCTCGGGGTCAAAACTGAAAGAGAACGGGACAAAAACAAGTTGTTATAAAAAAGACAAAAAGAGTGAGACGTTAATGTTTCCACAAGACATGTCAAGTAGAACAAAACATGTGTTGGTGCAACAAGATGATTGAACATTTGGGCACAAATGGCATTGCATCATGCACAGACATTTTCACACACAAAATGTGGATACAAATCCACTTTTCTCAGCAGCTCTCAGAAAGCACACATACACAACAGAGAGAGCTGAAGCAAACACAGGGACAAGAGACTGAGATGGCTAGAGGGGAAAATGAATAAGACAGGTGGCTGATAGCTGTACCTGACCAGAAGGGTGAGGGGGAAGGAGGAACAAAACTGTAGCTGGTGGGACTCAAAACGGAAAGCCCATGCAGTACTGGAGCTTAGGATCCAAGCCGAGGCAGAGCAAAGAAAATAAGAACACAAAAGCCCAGAGATCTTAACAGAGACATTTTCAACAAAACAAACATAAACAAGCTGATATAAAGAACTCCACACAGCACTGGGCGAATGAGCTCCCTCCTTGAAATATGCCAGTCTTGAGATTCACACAAGTTTCACACAAGAAGATGTCTCAATGAAAAATGTTTCAATGAACATAAAATACATCAATAAGGTCCACAAAATAAGTCAATAAGGTCTATTGTTGTTTTCGACTAGGGCTGCGCAATAATACTGCCAAAAATATATTATTCAGTATATAATATACAATATTAATTTCATACAATCAGTGGGGAAGGAAATGCATCCCAAATGTTTGTTAGACCTCAAGAAGGAATATAAACATTGCTTTAGATGTAAACAACAGTTTTGCTGCTCAGTATTTTCATAGAAAGTATTATACTTTTTTTTCAGCATTCAGTGATGAACATACATTCAAAAGACCCACATTTATTTGAAATATAAATATTTTGTAACATTATAAAGGCATTTACTTTAACTTTTGATCAATTGAATGCATCTTTTAAAATATAAACAAATACAAAAATATAATTAACAAATAAACACTGCATTGTTTAATGTTTTTCTTTTCTTTTTGTGCAAAATTTACAAAAATATATTGGATGTATGATATTTCTTAAAATAATAATAATAAATTACCAATGTAATGTTTTAATAATTTAGCAATTTTATTGAACACAAAGAGAATATGCAGAATATGCTGACTTTTTAGCAACACACATCTGATCGTCTAAAAAATACTGGCTATATCGAGACATCGAAATTTAAATTAATACCTGTACCATTGATTTTTTTTATTTTATATATATATATGGACATATATTTATTGCACAGCCCTATTTTGGACACCATTGACTTGTATTATATGGACAAAAACACATTCTCAAAATACCTTCTTTCATATTTCACAGAAGAAAGTCATACAGGTTTGGAACAACATGGGGGTGTATAAATGATTACAGAAAAGACCAAAATTTAGACTAATTTTAGATACCGATTTAGACAGATTTTTAATAATACCGCATACTGTATTATTTGGGCAGAAGCAGCTGGGATACGGTTAAAAGAAAAACACATCGTAGAGCTTTAAAATTACATAGACAACCCATTCCTCAAATAGTTTTTTCCTTTTTTGTACACCATTTTCTCTAGGTGTTCTGGTGGCTTTTGCCAAGAACACATGAGTGTGTGCTCCTGGCCCTGTCACTGACACAGCTGTGGTAGCGTTCATAGAGAGCGTGAGTCCTGTTACCATCTGAATGCCCATCTGAGCATCCAGGACTTTCTAATATGTAAACTAGCAAACGTCAAATCCACAATATGTTTGCCTGCCTGCTTTGCATCTCCTTTGGGGGGAACGAAGCAGTGGGCGATGAGCCAACTAGTTTTACCTGAGACACTGTCACTCAGAGATCACCTGCAGAAATCATGCAGCCAATTACACTTTGAATATCTACAGTCAGAACTGAAACCGATGTGCTATCTGTCTAGTAAATAGCATTCCTCACATTAGCTTATCAAACACAACCCTGATATCTCCCTTTGTGTTCAACGTGTTTACCAAACACTCAACGCCTGCAGACGTGTCAGCGCCCACACTCTGAATGATCTATCGGAGTATTTGCGTGTGTTTTGGTTTGGAGCACATCAGCGAGAGCGCTGTCGCAGGATGCATCGAGGGCCCGGATTTTCTGCTGGGGTTCGTGAAATGATGCATCACTGAGAGTGGCAGTCGAACATAAACATCTGTAACAAGCCAAGGATGCTGAAGAAAAAAGGACAAATCCCCAATTCACAATCCCCACTATCCTGTTCTTTCTATCAACAGAGCCATATTCGTTCACAAAGCCTTTTTTATGTGACACGTCTCTCTCTGTTTAATAAAGCTGACTTTCCGTGTCTCCACTAGTTGCCCTTTCATTTCACAGTGCAGAGACTGTTTTTTCTCTTAGCTGTGAGAGAGAAAAGCAGCCGAGTCCCTACAGGTGAGGGGGAGCTTAGCAGCCATCATGGCTTTTTCCTGTAACTCAAAGCAAACTGTCATGTCATGTCAGAGAGATTGCCGGTGCTGCTTGAGCGCAGCGCCAGCGTCTTGTTTAAGCAGAGTCCTCTCTCTCGCCGTGTCGCCTGCAGCAGAGGCTGCAGAGCCAGACACAAACAGCCATTTTCCTGCTGCCAGGTACCGAGTGCATACGACTCGCTTCACAGCATCTGCCTGTCTCTTTGAGGAGCCACCTTGGGCAATGAGAGCTGAAGTAAACATGTACGTTTATACACTATGAAAGCAACATGTGTATATGCACACAATGTTTTCACCCAACCTTTATATTTAATCAAAAGAGCCTGAGAGGTGTCGGGACGCATAAGCAAGTCACCAGCTAAAAACACATCCTGAGAGCCAGCTATGCCTCCTGGCATTAAAAGAGGACCTGTCTGAAGACCCATTTACACTGACGGTGATTTTAATCGCTGAAAGTCGACAGGTCACTGTACTGTTGACCTCTAGTAGACATTCCTGCTGCTGGATGTCCTAGTGTTACTGCATGCGCAACTGGCTGTAACTCTTCGAACTGTATTGTCAGTGCAAATTAATGTCTTTCTATTTTGGCAACAAATCAGTTTTCCTAAAAACTCACAATCTGCAGGGGAATGTTTTTGTTTTGATATAAATTACAGCAGTGCGTACAATAATGTATTACATCCCATCAGTGGTGGGCAGTAGTCACATATTAGTACTTGTTTTTGATTCTGTAATTTATCTGAATATTTTTATTTTGTCAAATGTTTACTTATTTCATTACATTCCAAGGTGTAATATCATTATTTTTACTTCACTACAGTCATGTTAATATACATGGCAATGTTAATGTGTTTGGTCTTGGCAGAATAGATCTGCTACGCTGCTTTGGTAGAGCATGTACAGAGACTTGCTACCGCCAATACATCCACAGGTATGCTGCTGTGAGCATGTAAGAAATACTGCTGCTGCATATACATATAAAACTTACCCCATAGTAGATCTATACAGGTGGAGCTGGGGAAGGTGGGGCATTTCTGAAGTGTGCAGCAACTGCTACAGCAAGCACTAGCCAAGTATTTAAATGTTGACCAGCAATCTCATTGGCTGCTGATGTGAAAATAAACCAATCAGCTGCACCATGTAAATGATGTGATTATATCAGATTAAGTTAAAACCTACCAACCTGTGTCATCTAAAGTGTCATGTGTCATGACAGAAATGTGTATTTCTTTAAAATGGATGAAATCAGCACCCGCTCAGAGATGTGATAATTTCTTTCTTGTGAATGAGATGATTATTTTCAATGGACATGCTAGATAAGTTATAATCGCATAAGAGCAAATCACAATAAATGATTCATTAGTGAATCGGAATGATCTGATTGCAGCTGTTCTTGTGTCAACAACTCACTGATTCAGCGATCCAGTCAGAGATCTAATGAGCCAGAACCAGGAGATATTCAGAGCTTGTTTATCTGTTACTAATAGAAAGGGGTGATGGACAAATTGTTGTAAAACAAAATAAATAGATAAAAATAGCCGCATCACTATATGAAAAAGTTATACTGTTTTCAACTTTCTTGAGTTGCAATGATTGAAGTAACTAGAAAATGAATTCTGGTCTCTTCATTAATGGAAGTCGTTGTCAATGTGAATGACTATAAGAGACTAATGTTAGTGTTGAGTTTTTAATCAATTGAGTTTGAGTGGGAGATCTTTTTATCTTAATTGTATGTTCTTACTTATTTATCTTTTAAGTTACACGTGGCATGAATTTGTCTGAAAATTTCTGTGTCCAAAATGTCCAAGTCTGAGTCCACCCGAGTCCTTCTGAATCCAAGTTAATTCATAATTGCAGTCTGAGTCCAAATCCGAGTCCAAGTCTCAAGTCCAAATACCCCAAGACTGCATGCAAATTAGATCTTTTCAGGCTGACTATTAATTGCAAGTGATTAAATCCGATTTGTGTGTCTAGACATAACAGACATAACCAACTTATCTGCAAGGTACAACAAAAGCATACCCACTTTTGATGAGACTTTCAACAGATGCAGGAAAAATAATTGAGCGCCCAATTGAGTTGCGATGCAGAACTTCTCTGTCGCACAAAAAAAAATCAGCAACAGAGGAGACTATTATATATTGCGATGTTCCGTGCCATAGTCACAGCCAGCTTCGGCTTCGTTTGAATACTGAGCACTGTAAATACTTCTGGCATTTCCATCAATGGTTTGATGTTATTGTTGTGTCACATTAAGAATGATGCAAAAGACTATTTTAAATCTGATTTGAGAGTGAGATGCATCAGTAAAAATCTGATTGGTATTGCACTTCAAACCATTTCCATATGGGGTTTGAATAAAATGTAAAGAAAATAAAAAATCAGATTTCATGTGTTTTTATACTGAAAGTCTAAAATAATGTCATCATATTTTCATTGTGAATTTTAACAAGGTGTACGATACTCACCAGCTGGTGCGAATCCACTACCAAGCTCCTTATAGGGCACCTGCAGAGTAGTGTCCAGAGTACGGAAACCCTCTTTCAGAGAGTGCTGTTTGTAATACTCAACCAGTTCCTGGACAGAAAAAAACTCAAGTTTAAATGCTTTTTTCCCAAAATGTTTTGCCAGCTGAACCTCTCTGACCTAAAATATTTACTTGAAGTCCTCCTGTAATTTTAAGTTAATATTTCAATAATTATCAACATTCACATGTTCGCAATTCTCTTTTTTAGTTGGTTAATGGTTAAATCACACATAGGTAAACAAACTAAATATAGCATCTTTTTAGTAAGTGTTTCATTTTGATTATTTTTATTTATTTTCACAAGTTCACACTTCACGGTGTGCTGTCCGAGGGGAGGCCTCCAAGCTCTAAATATAGCCCGAACCCAGAGAACTCCCCATATTCGCAAGCTAGGACAAGAATAGGTAGGAGTGAGGAGGGATGCCAGTAAAACTGTTGTGAGAAAGAGGTAAGTTGGCTGTATATATATTTACATGTTCTTTCATGCTAATTAAGCTGATTATCTGAAAATCCTCCTCCTGTGCTGAACATGCTCCTCCCTGAACTCTGTTAATAAAATATAATTTAATTTAATTTAAAAATTTAATTCATTATTACCTTTCCAACAGCTGTAGTTGGGAAACCCTGCCTTATTTTATCTTAGCGGAACAGCTACAATTGCTTATATGTAGATGCTAACATTTACAAAAACATACATACATTGTTTTATGGATGTGCACCATGGTAATACTATTCTTTGTCACACGCTGGAATACCATGATATATGAATTAATAATCATTCAGTATTATTGTATACATTATAGCTTTCCTTCTTACAGTACATGCTGTCACGACAGTGTATTTTATTAGGGAAACGTGATCATTTTAAAGCCATCTAGAAGAAAACGTAACAAGGCTGCAGTAGTATTGATGACAGCTGTATGGATTAATAGCTGGACTCCCATTATGCAGAAATATGCAGATCAGCACATGTTCTGGTTTTGCGATAAAAAAGCTCAGGTCTCTGCAGCACAGCTAGTGACACTAAATTATAGCACCCTACATATGTATGCATACGGTGATGATAAATAGAGCAAATGAGGATGAAGACCATTGCTTCTGTGCAACTCAAACCCACTTACTAACACAGTCTTGAACATCCTGCTTTCAGCAATGTAGAAGCAGCACTCCTTGGTGAGGATCTTAATGTGTTTTACATCATTGTTGTACCTGCAGATGGCAGAGAATCACTGTAACCATTCCAAGATTGTCAATATTTCCAATTTTAAAACTCTTTTAATGCCCAAGATGGGCAACAATTGAGTGTTAAAGGGACCTAAAAGTGAACTGAGTGAATAATGACAGAATTAATATTTTGGGGTGAACTATTCCTATAAATACTGGATCTAAAGACTTCATAAAAAGGAGAAGATCTGATGTTTAGTGGTAGGTTATTTCATAACCTTGGACCAGATATATAAAATGCAATTCCCTTTAAAAAATTTTTCCCTATATACAATTCCCTTTAAACTATAATTTAAGGTTAGGGCTAGGTTAGGTTTAAGGATGTGGAACTGATCGCAGGTCAACACATTCAGAGGATAAAATATTTTGATAAAGGCCTTGTGATTGGTTTAAGCATGAGACACGCAATTATTAAATGTTCTGAGGTAATAAAGCCCACAGTGAGTATGTATATGATCACTCACTGACCACATCTATGCTGCACATTAGTAGCTGTATGCAAATTCCATGATGCATATTGCATTGGATTTCATGGAAGGAAATGCATGAAGAAATCTAAGCTTTGTATGCAAAAGGACGTTCGTGCCAGGACCTCACGACTATCTGTCATGCTAATGTTATGCACAATAAAAACACATTGGCTCAAATATATGAAGTGGGATAATAGCTACACATACTTGATGCTGATAGCATACTCTCTGCTCTCCCGGCTCCTGTGTCGCACCAGGTAGGTGCTGTTCTCTCTCTCCATGAGCTCAGACTCAGCGTGGTGCCTCTCCATGGGCCCTGCGAACCTGCTCGCACAAGCCAACATGCACGTGGTATAAACTAAAACAACAACACTCAGCACATGCTGGTTATGTTGTGTCATATGGATATTGGAATAAATGTGGTTAAACATTTACTGTTGAGACATACCAGGGCTGAGCTGAATAGTTGACTTTCCTCGGTACCTGAGGATGAGAAACATTGTAAATAACGCCATACTTGTATATATACACAAGTTATACACATTTAAGTTTTTCCGTATATATAAACATTTTCAAAATTGATAATTCAAACCATTATTAATAATTAATTGATAACCAAATCAAATTACATTTACATTTATGCATTTAGCAGACGCTTTTATCCAAAGTGACTTACAGTGCATTCAGGTTATAATTTTTTTTGTCAGTACATGTGTTACCTGAGAATCGAGCACACAACATTTGCGCTGCTAACGCAAAGGTTAGAATTATAATTATTTCTGAAGAACCATGTGACACTGAAGGCCTGAGTAATGGCTGCTGAAAATCCAGCTTTGCCAACAAAGGAATATGTTACATTGCCAAATACATTAAGAATATAAACAGTTATTTTAAATTGTACTAATACTTAACAATATTACTGTTGTACTGTATTTTTGATCAAATAAATGTAGCCTTGGTGAGCATAAGAGACTTCTTTCAAACACATTTAATAATTTTAAGTATTCAAAACTTTTGGCCGCCAATGTGCTGTATATAGTTCACACAAATAGAAATCGACAACATTAAAATGATTATGCAAGTCATACATATATACATACTTACACATGGGCAGGGTTTGACTGCATCACTTGGAAAGAAGCCAGTCTCTTGCGTTGTCAGGATTTTGCCCTGCCAAGACGTGTGGTTGTTAATTGCATTATATTTGCCTTGAGGCGATGCTCCCCCTCCCCTTTGCTTTAATAAATCTAAGACAATTAGCTCACAACAAGCAGTGAATCTCATTTAGAGCCACAGTTAATTACTGTTCAGCCCCTACCCACGGTTAAACTCCGTTACGCATCAGAATGAAAGCATCAACTAATGCTGAATAATCATACAGCTTCCACGGCAGAACCTCGTGAATCACGATACTCGCCAATAAGCCATTGTTTGATATTGCTGCTCCAAGCATATTTGGATTTATGAATTACATTAGACCCGAGTTTCATATGATTTCCTCATGCAATAGATTGTATTGAGCAATCGCTGGCCGGATGCCAGTTTTAAAATAGGCTCATTTCTTGCATGGCTTCAGCCACAATTATCTGTATATTTTTGGATAAAACCGACAATTCCCCCCGACTCGGTATGAAACAACAGCTGGGAGGTTATAATGCGCTGTGAATGCGGTGGAGCCACATGCCAAAATGTAGCAGCCTATGATTGGTTGCGAGTTTGGCTGAAGGTTTGACTGAGGGTGTAATGAGCCTCTTCTCAAACAACTATTCTGCTAAATATATATTGTTTTCTTTCCTGGCCCCCTTTATGATTATCTTTAACAAGTATGAAATGAATTTAAGAAAAATGCACCTCTACCCCAAATTAGATTGGAGCCCCAAACTGGAACTGTATTCATGATTTATTCAGCTGAATATTGTTTTGCCGTAGCTTTTGAAAGCCCTTTATATTTGTTACGCCACAGATAAGCGTATGATAAAGATTAAACTTATTACCCCATTAGAGTAAACAGTTGGCAGCCTAAAGGATCAAATTAAATTACAGTGATCGATTGCACTGTTCTGGCAATGGGACAGAGATAATTGTCTCCCAGTAACATGGGAGATGGATGCTTAGTGCTCTGTAATTCCATTCTTTGGTGTCATGGGACCCTGAAGATTTAGTAGCCTTATTAAGAGTTAAGTGTCGTTTCACACAAGATAAAATAAACCAGTGATGTGCATTATCATTCAACAGCAGCGCATCTCGCTCCCCTCTATGACCTGCCTGGTGCATGGAGAACCACGGCTGACATGCACGTCTAGCCGCTGCCTGTCTCAGTCTGTTGGCTCTGTGAATCTCTTGGCATCCATTTTTGAGCTGTAGGGTTTTTTTCTACCTCGGTGTGTGCTATCAGGCAGAAATTGCCCAGCATAAAGCATGGGAAATCTCGCTAAGTGTCTATTCCCCGCCGAGCTGTTCAAGACACGTCGGCCAGATTGGAGCAACACCAGGAGGAAGATGAGGTTTTAGTGCCACCATAAACCATAGAGAAAAAGAGCCACAGCAGCCCGGCACGAGCCAGAAATAAATAAAGCAGGAACAGTCTGTGACAATAAGCTAGAGACAAAACGGCAATGCCAAAACATGCCTGAACAAAGACTGTACTCTGTAGTCACTATATCCGATGGCTCATTTAGGTATCAGTTCATATTAGAAAGCATTGTGAAAAAAAAGATATCTTTTCAGGCATTTTTTTGTTTACACTTTTGCATATTGTACTAAAATTGTACTAAGTTGATTACAGATGTGTTTGTATTTACAGTAGTTTATCTGCTCAATAATAATCAAATATTACAATATAAAAACACATTATAGCACTGTGAGTACTGAGCAATATTAAGAAATTAGATTTAAGAATTGATTATTTAGTCGAGTTGTTTCTTAAACTAGGCTAAAAGACAACAACAATAATTATATACAGTAATATAAAATTAACTTAAAACCTTTGAAACAATGTAGAAGTCTTTCCTCAAATTTATTTTATTGATTTAATTAATCCTTGCAAAATAAAAATAGATAAATATAAAAAAAAAAATTAAATCAAAATGTATAATTAACCTAAATGGACCGACAGTCCGTTGGCCATGGAAATACTGGTTATTGCATTTATAATTTGGTTGAAATGTCATAAGACATTTGTTGAAAATGTTATATGTGCCCTATTTGCTTTGATATATGTTGTGATCGGGCTTCAGGGTCCCATGACACCACAGAATACAATTAGGCTATTTGATGTTTAAATCCTACTGTACTTTATCTGACCTCCCACCAAGAGCTGTGAGGATCGGCATGGATGACCTCTATGACATCATCAATCTGAGCATTCAGCGGTGATACGCCTGGAGGACTGGGAACCCCAAAATAGTCTCTGATGACCAGCATTTTTGGCAAACCTGTAAAAATAAAATGTGACAAAAAAGCAATATTGTCACTATTCCTAAAACATGTTTCTGGTCTTATTTTGCACGTAGCATTTGTGTACATAATTCCAAAGAAAATATTTTTTACCTACTTTACTTCTGAAAAGTTTTGATTTTAGCCGACATCACAAGCCCTCTCATTTTTCAACAACTTAACTCCATTTCGGTACTTAACAGTCAATTTTAACAGTCAGCAAATAATTCACAATGGAAACAAATCAAGTCCAACTCATTTTCTAATTGAATGCACCAGATTGCATGCATCAAATGGCTTGAAAACATAAGTTTACATTAAATACAGTACAATAAGGAATTATGTAAAAGATTACAGGTGATGTGTCTTCTGAAGCTGATAGAGAGCAATTAGGCAAAATAAAATACAAATTAATTAAAAAAAAAGCCAGAAAGCTTATGTTTATGATACACTTGATAACAACTATAGCCTTTTATAAACAGTTTAGGAAATTAATTTACGTCAATAAACAAAACGTACTCGGTTACTAATGTAACCTCGGTTCCCTATCAGTCAGTCACGTTCGACGTAACGTCAGTGTGACTGACTAATAGGATCTTGCCCGAGATCCCAATCACCTTCGAGTGTTAACAAAACAAGCCAATGACAGTTGGCGTGCGTGTTTCGCCATGCGCACCCTGCCCCGTGGTGCGGGTATAAAAGGAGAGCGCGTGCAAACGCACAACAGCTTTTCGCTTCGGAGCCGAGCCTTTCAGCGAATCTCCGAGAGTGTCTGCAAGACAGCAAACAGCGTTGGTGTAACGGCGCGTCAGCGAAGGTTGCTGTCCAGTGCTGCTTCTGACGGCGTGCTGCAGCTCTTCATTCTGCAGTCGCGCTGCGACCTCCCCATGGCGCTTCAGCGCTTAACTAAAATAGTTTTTTTTATGAAAGAGCTATCTAAAAGAGCTCCACGAGTGACGGGCGTCTTTTTAAAGATGGCTTCCCGCTCGTGTGTTTCTGAATGTGGTCGTTTCCTGGCTTCATCTGACGGTCACGATCGCTGTCCCTCGTGCTTGGGCTATCAGCACGCTGAGGCAGCGCTCATGGATGAGTCATGTTCTCATTGCGGGAACATGACCATCCGTGTTTCAGAGGGCTACTTTGGCTCATGGTTAGGGTGACTTGAGGATCACAGTGAGAGCTTCCCTGTCAAGTGCATCTCCACGGGCCTCTCACTCCTCCAGCGCATCGCACCATCTGGTGTTCCTGGACGAGCTCACGGGGTCCTCGGACAGGGCGGGGCACAGCATTTTGTTTGGAGCACCAGCAAATGACAGGATGTCGATCGCTGCATCGGGGGACGAGCTAGGTTCTGGAGATGGCGATTCGGCTGCGCTCCCTCCGTCAGGTAGAGTGGCGTTGCCCGAGTCAGATCCAGAACTGACTGCTATGCTTTCCCGGGCCGCTGAGTGCGTCGGGCTGCACTGGAGGCCTCCCTTCCGGGAGAATGGCGACTCCACCCCGAGGTACTCCAGTTGATTTGGAGACGCTTCGGGGGCGCACAGGTAGACCTGTTTGTCTCCCGGAGACGTCCCTACGCAAATATGCATTTCCTCCAGTGAGCCTTCTCGCACAGACCCTGTGCAAGGTCAGGGAGTACGAGGAACAAGTCCTTTTGGTGGCGCCTTACTGGCCCAATCGGACTTGGTTCCCAGAACTGATGCTCCTCGCGACAGCCCCTCCTTGGCAAATTCCTCTGAGAAGGGATCTCCTTTCTCAGAGAGGGGGCATCCTCTGGCACCCGCGTCCAGACTTGTGGAATCTCCACGTATGGTCCCTGGACGGGACGCGGAGGTTCTAGGTGACCTACCCCAAGAGGTAGTCAACACCATCACTTCGGCGGGAGCGCCGTCAACGAGACATGCTTACACCTTGAAGTGGAACCTGTTTGTCGAATGGTGCTCTTCTCACAGAGAAGACCCCCGAAAGTGCCCAATCAGAGTCGTGCTGTCCTTCTTGCTGCAAGGGTGGATGGAGACAGCCTTTGCTCCAACCCTTGCAGCAAGAAGGACAGCACGACTCTGATTGGGCACTTTCTATCGACTTCCTATCCACGGGCTGCGATTGCTGCCAATCACAACCCCGTGGATAGGAAGTCGGTGGGGAAGCATGACTGGGTCGTCAGGTTCCTTAGGGGGGCAAGACGGTTGAATCCTCCATACCCCCCCTCTATACCCTCTTGGGTCCTGTCTTTAGTACTCAGAGCACTACAGCAGGGCCTGTTCGAGCCATTGCAGACAGTCGAGCCGAAGTTCCTCTCAATGAAACTCTACTCCTGCTTTCACTGGCCTCCATCAAGAGGGTTGGGGACCTACACGCAATTTCGGTTGACGGATTCGTGCCTAGAGTTTGGACCAGCGGATTCCCAGATAATCCTGAGGCCCCAGCCAGGCTATGTGCCCAATGTTCTCACTATTCCCTTCAGAGACCAGGTGGTGAGCTCACTCTACAAGAAGTGTGGCATCCTCCTGGGCACTGGCTCGTGGTGCTTTGCTGACAGATATTTGTAGAGCTGCGGGCTGGGCAACCCCTAACACGTTAGCTAGATTCTATAGCCTTCATGTAGAACCGGTTTCCTCCTGTGTTCTCACCTCAAACGGGTAGAAGCACTGAGGGGCTCCGGTTTCAGGTCGGCTTGCTAAAAACTGCTCCAGAGAGTCTATACTGTACTGTAGAACCTGTCGAACTCCTCCGTCCCCTTGGCAGCCGAATGTAACGGAGCATCCGGCACCAGAGAGAACCGTGAGAACCGGTAGAGGGCTGGGTTCCATATGTAGAGACCGTTTGGATCCCATGTATGTATATTCCACGGTATAGCCATATAGCCCATGTTTTTCCAGCAGACTTCCTGCTACTTTCAAAAAGAGGGTTACAATCACCTCCATTCTTCCATATGCACCTGACTATTGTCCATATGTGTGACTGCTTCTGAACCTCCCTCGGGAAGGTCGGGGCTTCAACAGCGTACCTGTTCTAAGCTGAATGGGTAAGTTTTTTCAGTGGTTACAGAGATCAATATATCAAAAATACAGAAGTGATCAGATAATGATACATCCTTAATAACAATGGATTAAATGTTTAGACCTCTACTGATGAGTAAATCTAGAGTGTGTCCATGATTGTGTGTGGGTCCATGCACATGCTGAATCAGGTCAAAAGTGTTTAAAACAGTTATCATTTATTTGATAGTTTTGATTTCTGCATTATCTATGTGAATATTAAAATCTCCTGCAATAGTAAAACAGTCAAACTCTGAGGAAATTATTGATAACATTTATGTGAACTCTTCAACAAAGGCTGGAAAGTATTTTGGAGGCCTGTAAATATTGATAAAAAGAATGTGTGGAGCACCTTACATCACAATACCTAGGTATTCAAAAGACAAGTACTGACAAAATGACACTTGCTTGCATTGGTAAAAATATTTAAACAGAGCAGCTACACCGCCACTTCTCCTAACAGTCCGGCAAACACTTGTAAAATTGAAGTTAGCAGGGCGGTTTCATTTAAGACTGTTGTACTGCAGGTGTCTTCTAGCCATGTTTCTTTAAGAAACATAAAATCCAGGTTGTTTTTGGTTATTAAATCACTGATCAGAAATTATTTATTTTTTAGTGAGCAAATGTTTAAAAATACTAACTTGATGGAATTACATTTAGTCTCTACAGCAATCTTAGACTGATGCATTAGAGGCCAAAGATTTGATGGGTCAGCCGTATGGCTTGAGAAGGCCTTGGACTTTCTATCACGTGATAAAACGGTGGGGAAAGAGCAGCATCCATGCACTATGTAAAAGTGCGGGGAGCCAGGGACAGCCCAAAGTGGAGGACAGTGTGTTGATAAGCCACTCCGTCGAAGGTGAATCTCAAGAACCGCCTGCGAAAAGAACCAGTCCTCTGGGCATATTTGCAAGAGGATCTGCTTCGATGTATTCATCCTGAACGGTCGTTTCATAAGGGCGCGATTCAGATGTCTGAGATCGAGAATGGGTCTTAGACCACCATCCTTCTTGGGGATGAGGAAGTAAACTCAAACACTTCAGTGTGCAGGACGTGAGTGCTGCTGCTCTGGGGCGGACTATTCCAAACCCAGCTCCTCCAAGACGTTAGACAGGACGTGGAAAAGATAGGCGTCCATACCTGGGCTGGATGCGCTGGGCTGCGCAGAATGCAAGGGGGTGAGGTCGTGGTACGAGCCTGACAGCTCCTCCGCATCTGAAGCCACCAATCTGTTGTCCATCTCGCCATCATCGCTTCCACCGAATGAGACCAGATCGCTCGCAACAGCAGACAGAGGGATGCTGGTCCGGGCGGGTGAAGAGAACGAGTGAAAACTCTCTGTGGGGAGAGAGTGAGGTACACCGAGATACAGCCGGAGTAAGCTCACTCATCTCTGAGTTCTGAGATCCTCTTTCCCGCTGCTTTTTTCTTGCAGGTCCCTGAGAGGAAAAAAGCGTGAGGATGCGAGGGGCGGGGTTGCTCTCTACAAAGAAAGCTAGCCTAGAGAGGAGAGAGTCACGTCACCACCGTGGTGACATTCCGTCCTAATGAATGCTGTTTCAGCATGCTGCATCCAAGCATGAAACACACTAGCCGTGTTTGTCAGCGGCATGCAGGGGAGCCCTGTACGAGTGACAAAAACGGCGCAACATTTGCAATAATACGATGAAATTTGCTCTTATAGAGGAGTTCTCTGAAGAGAGAGTTGCCGGTTAGCGGCAGGGAATCTGTGGACCAGCTGCTGCAGGCGCTGCGGGCTGCTGAGAAGTGGCGAGTCGGCCGAGCAGAGTGAGGTCTGGATCCGCTGCGATGGCTCGTTCAACGGTGAAGGCTTCGAGTCTCATAGAGCGAAGATCTTGTAGTTGTCGCTGAAGGAGAACAAATTTGAGGAGCCTTGGCGAATGCCTGCATTACATAGCCAGAGGCCCCTCCCATACCGGCAGGCTTTGTCGGGTTTTCCAGCCATAGGCTGTGCAGCTCCACTGCCGAGCCATTGGTTCATTTTCAGCCCACTACACAAACCAATGGCCGTGCAGTTACACTGCGTTATTAAAAAAAAGGCTTCAGTATCGGAGAAAAGGGAGTTTCCCCTAGCATCTTAAATAAGATGCAGTACAAAGTGTAGTATCGATAAGGAACAACTGTTTTTGCTCCACTTCAGCATTGTGCTGAAGCTCAGTGGTGGGTGGGCTTTCAAAACCCAAAGTGAATGTCCAGTTCTCTCTTTCACAAAGGACAAATAAAGTGACGCACAGCAGCAATTGTTTTTTTTACAACCCTATCCACAGAGGTAGTGAGACTAACCAATTAAAGAGAAGGAGATAATCTGAGGCCATTATTTACTCTAGATCCTCTATCTAGAGTACTCTAGATACTCTAGTGTACGGCGGTAAATAATGCTGGGAAACAACATAAACTCCCTCTGAAGCCTTGGACTGAGGCTGGGGGTTTCTCCTAGCATAAAACAGCTCCTTAGAATCCAGTCTATACACTTGTTGTTTTTAATACTGCCAGGTGCCTGGGTCTTTAAAGTATGTGGTAAAAATAGTTGTTTTACATGTATTGGAGAGGTTTATGGAGATCTATGATTCTAGAGTGAACTGCATCCTCTTTTATTAAACTAAGCGTCTTGCCTTTGCTTTTAATATACTGTATAGTATAAATCCTAAATACTATGTGATCGATCACTAAGCCTTTTGACATGATTAATATAGTTAATTTAAATATGAAAGTTACAATAACTTTTACAACTATAGGCCTTTTATAATCAGGAATTGATTTTGCGACAGCCAAGGCAATGTGGTGTTTATGTGGTGTTCACCAGGAGTGTCAAATTTGTGACAAAATTCTTAAACCATAACATACAAGTACAGTTCTCTCAAAGCAGAGTAATGCTGTTCCAGATAGTAATCCTGAAACAACCTATCCACATGAGGAAACTGAGGATGATATTGAAGAGGAAGAAGATAACATCCCATGTTGTATTAATAATGTGGATAATTTATAACTTGACTTGTTATCTTCAGTTTATCAACTGCCTGAATCAAGGAAATATTCAACCTGCTGAAACTGGTGTGAACATTAGACGTCCAGAAGAGAGAATTCATTTATGAATGTGTTCAGATCACACTTTCTCAATACAAGCACTTAATCCACTGCAGTTAGTGAGAAATACAACGTCATAGAAGTGAATGCTCCAATTAACACAGCCAAATATGCCAGAGCTGTTTTTTAAAAACATTAGAAAGAACTTTGTAACTAATGAAGATAATAAAATGACTTTGACTGTGAGCTAAGATTCTATCACTTCAGGTGTCAGCACACTCAAGCTTATTTAAAAGTAACACATTGGTCAAAACACTGTTGAAATACTGTTGAATCAGAAATGTATTATTTAAATTATACAGTAACAAAATACTGAATGTTGTGGAAAAGTTTCAGTAATTCAACTATCTCAATCTCAACAAATTAGAATACTTCATAAGGCTAATAAAAAAATTTGTTAGTGAATTGTTGGCCTTCTGGAAAGTATGTTAATTTACTGTATATGTACTCAATACTTGGTATGAGCTCCTTTTGCTTTAATTACTGCCTAAATTCGGCATGGCATGGAGGTGATCAGTTTGTGGCACTGCTGAAGTGGTATGGAAGCCCAGGTTTCTTTGACAGTGGCCTTCAGCTCATTTGCATTTTTTGTCTCTTGTTTCTCATTTTCCTCTTGACAACACCCTATAGATTCTCTATGGGGTTCAGGTCTATTGAGTTTGCTGGCCAGTCAAGCACACCAACACCGTGTTCATTTAACCAACTTTTGGTGCTTTTGGCAGTGTGGGCAGGTGCCAAATCCTGCTGGAAAATGAAATCAACATCTTAATAAAGCTGGTCAGCAGAAAGAAGAATGAAGTGCTCCAAAATGTATTGGTAAACGGGTGCAGTGACGTTGGTTTTCAAAAAAAAAACGATGGCCCAACACCAGCAGATGACATTGTACTCCAAATCATCACAGACTGTAGAAACAGGCTTGATGCCTTGACTCCAGCCTCAGTCGATTCCTTGTGAAGTTCACCCAAATTCTTGAATCAATTTTGCTTGACAATCCTCATAAGGCTGCGGTTCTCTCGGTTGGTTGTGCATCTTTTTCTTCCACACTTTTTCCTTCCACTCAACTTTCTGTTAACATGTTTGGATACAGCACTATGTGAACAGCCAGCTTCTTTGGCAATTAATGTTTGTAGCTTACCCTCCATGTGAAGGGTGTCAATGATTGTCTTCTGGACAACTATCAGATCAGCAGTCTTCCCCATGATTGTGTAGCCCACTGAACCAAACTGAGAGACCATTTTGAAGGTTTAGGAAACCTTTGCAGGTGTTTTGAGTTGATTAGCTTATTGGCATGTCACCATATTCTAATTTGTTGAGATAGTGAATTGGTCTGTTTTTGTTAAATGTGAGCCAAAATCATCACAACTAAAAGAACCAAAGACTTAAACGACTTCCGTCTGTGTGCATTGAATTTATTTAATATACGATTTTAACAATTTGAGTTGAATTACTGAAATAAATTAACTTGTCCACGACATTCTAATTTATTGAGATGCACCTGTAAGCAAGGTAATTTTGTTCTGTTTCGATAATATACTGTTTTGACCACTTCTACTTCCCATCAACATAAAGAAACCCCTTGCAAACTCGAGAGCATATGAAAGTCTCTTCAGCACTTCAGGATTGTTATTTAGTCCCAGAAGAGCAAAACCAAACGGCAGCAATTTTGAAAATCTGCACTTGTTTAAGCGGAGCACGAAGTTTCACCATTCTGAAAATAAAATGATGAGGTAGTGTTTTTGGAGGGAAATGAGAATCTTTCCTGATTGTTTACAAGTAATTCTTCTGAGAATAACAAAACACATAACAAGTTCGGCACACAGTAGCAATCTAACTTTACTTTCCAACTACTTTAAATGGTTTCTCACCAGAAACGTGATGTTTCGAGCTGTTTGCCTTTTTTGTGCATATGATTGTGCCATGGTTCTGGGAATCATCATGACTGGTGATAAACATAACATTCTGTGATGCAGTTCAATAGAAAATGCTGAATTATTTTAGGTAAGTGATTTCAACAAAATGTATTGGTTGTATGTTGATTTCATAGGACACATAAATATTTTTATTAAATTACATATTTTATCTTTTATCACTCTTATTTTATAAAAAATATAGATAATTTAAATTATTCAATTTTTTCCACTTTTTATTTAATATATGGACTTATTGACTTGACAAGATAGTAAAGAGATCTCACACACCATGCTAAACTTTTACTTTATGGACTGAAACCTATTTGTTATAAAATGAATTGTTTAATCATGTGCAGGGAGGAGCTGCAGTACATCTACCAATAGTAAATTTGTAGTTGACAAACAATAAATCCATGGGCTTTTTTTTCCAACACTATAGTTTACAGTTTAGATGAATGCACTTTCTTTAAGTTTCTCACCATTTGTATTACTATTTGGCCTTTGCATGTATCTTTTAAACAGTCCAGCTGTGTGACAAATTAATTTGAAAAAGTACAAATTATGTATGATGTCATAAAAGCGAGTGCATCATAATTGCTGTTTAAAGTAGTTTTAGATGGAGTAAGTTACACACTGTACAAACATTCCCAAAAGTATTTCAACTACCAAAATATCATTGCATGATAATGGAGACAACTCATCCTCATCATCAATCTGATGATACACAGTTCATTGGGAAGGACACATGGATCTGAATTCAAAGAATTACTCACTGAGCTCCCAGCAATTAGCACCTGAATGAACCTCATCATATGAACATTAATAAGGTTGATGATGTGGATCAAAAGACTGCGTGTAGCACATTAAATGTTTAAAATAATAATATATAAACGTTTTACACCAGTCTTGACATCTTCACAGTCTATATACAGAAGCATGCTGAAGAGAAGTACACCTACAGTACCTTGGTCTTCTTGTTTTCTAGGTGTTGTCTTTCTCTGTGAAATACGAGAAGGGAGAGAATATCATTAACAGATTCTCTGCTATATGAACACACTCAGTTATTATTATCTACTTTTTGCAACACTTGTAAAAATATTGTCTAAGTGAATTAACTCACTGACACAAAGAAACAATCTAACATTGATTCTGTTATTCCTGTTTAAAGGGGTCATACGATGCTAATTTAAAGATAATTATTTTGTGCATTTGGTATAACAGAATATGTTGACATACTTTAATGTTCAAAACACACATTATTTTTCGAATACTGTACATTATTGTAGTTCCTCTATTTCCCGCCTCTCTTAAACGCATCATTTTCTACAAAGCCTCTCCTTCCGACAAGTGCAGTCTGCTCTGACTGGCCAGATAACACAATGCATTGTGATTGGCTGAACACCACAAGCGCGCATCAGAAATGTAACACCCCTAACCATAATCGCAAGCTTCAGCTTTCAAAATAAATATAAAGACAGTTAATAATGTCCTTAGTTTTACCATCAGTTCAAGCCCGAGAGGTGAACAGAGTCACGTGACAGACACAGTGATGATACTCATGTGTATTTTCAGTACACAGCCACGGTTAAGACAGCTGACTCCACTGTGATGTGATGTGACCCTCTCTCTCTCTCTCTCTCTCTCTCGCTCACACACACACACACACACACACACACACGACGACGCGTTGCTCTACACTATGCAAGAATCCTCATTTGAACAGTCAATAGTAAATACATCCACTAATAACAAAACATACTTACAGTCGCTGATTCAGAAGCGCCAGATTGCCATAGCAAAGTCGGAATTTACCCATTTTTTTTTAAATAGCCTTTGTGCACAGCCAGCCTTGTACTCTCCTAGGTTCACAAAACTGTCATCCATAAAATGCGTTGCACAAATTTGAACATTTGGGTTGTGCTTTTCTGTTGTAAACAAATCTTAACAATGATTCCTAATTGCATCTACTTTCGGAAGGCCAAATAAAGTGCTTTTGCTTTCGCATATCACAAAGCATCTCCATGACATGGCTGCATCAACACTACTGCAGTTACTGAAAACACGCCTTCTTTCTTTGCATGCATATTTGGGCGGCATTGCATAAATATTTCTACATTGTGACGCACAAATATTTTCTACATTGTGGGGGCGTGTTTCAATGAGGCGTTTTAACCCGGCCTGGATCAGCCTTCTCTTTTAGATGGAATAAATCCTTTTGTGGGAGAGTTTGAAACTCTGCAGATCGTATACATGCACAAACAGCTACATAACACACTAAAGAAAAGGAAAACAAGAAAGTATGATCTAAGATGGCGCCGCAGGTGGCAGTTCTTTGCTCTTCAGTGTTTGAACTGTTTTTGTTTGTTTTTCCTGTTTTTTGTTTCATAAACACGATCAGTTTGACCAGGGATGACCTGCTGAACATTCGGCAGAACACACCACAAAAGTTTTTTTTCAAAGTGTTTTTATTATTCTGATGTTTTGCTGGACATTGTAGTTGGCGGAGCCGTAGCTCTGGTCAAACGCTTCAGAACGTGCAGACGGGGGAAGCGAGTCGGCGCGCTTGTGAAACTTCATCGGCTCGGATTTAGAACGCCATTGCCTAGCATCCATCTAGCGAATCTCTGCTCTCTACCAAACAAAACGGACAAACTCCTTCTGCTCTCCCAGACAAACAAGGATTTTTCAAGCTCTGCTGCTCTGTGTTTCACGGAAACCTGGCTGAACGACCGGACAGCGTGCTACATCTGCCTAACTTCCAGCTGATCAGAGCAGATCACGACGCAGAATCAATGGGGAAATCGCGCGGTGGCGGGATGTGCTTTTACATCAATGAGAGATGGCGTACAGATGTAACTGTGTTAAAGAAGATGTGCTGTTCTGATCTAGAAATGCTCTTCATTAACAGCAAGCCATTTTATTCGCCTTGGGAGATTTGTTCGTTCATTTTCATGAGTTTCTACATTCCACCGCAAGCGAACGCGAGATCATCTTTACAGAAACTCGCTGATCAGATCACAGAGAGTGAGCAACAACACCGGACTCTATTTGAATAATTCTCTGGGACTTTAATAAAGCAAATATCTCTTGCGAACTGCCAAATTACAGACAGCACATCACATGTCCCACCAGAGACGAATATAAAGGATGCATATCACTCTGTCCCACGAGCAGCTTTAGGACTCTCTGATCACTGTTTAGTTCATTTCATACCAACCTACAGGCAGAAACTTAAATCTGCTAAACCTGTATTAAGAACTGTTAAAAGATGAACTAATGAAACAGAGCAGGTTTTACAAGCCTGTTTCAACCTTACTGATTGGACTGTTTTTGTTCTAATGCAGGTTTCAAAAAACACCCCACACCCGCCATGAACACCTCTCCACACAACCATTAACACCTCCAGCAACCCCCCTCTCCCCCACACCTGCAATTCAGATCAGTGAAGATGACGTTCACCAGGTCTTCAGAAAGAACAAAAGAAGGAAAGCACCAGGCCCAGACAGTGAGTTACCAGCCTGCCCAAAAACCTGTGCTGACCAGCTGGCCCCAATCTTCACACAGATCTTCAACAGATCACTGGGGCTACGCGAAGTCCCCTCATGCTTCAAACGCTCCACCATCATCCCCGTCCCAAAGCAACCCAAAATTACTGGACTTAATGGCTACAGATCTGTGGCTCTAACGTCTGTGGCCATGAAATAATTTGAAAGACAGATTTTAGCTTATCTGAAGGCCTCTGCACTTTAATAACTGCCTGGTTCAGCTCAGCAACCAAATCTGACCTCAGAAGACTGCTGAGCGAGTCATTGGTACAACCCTCCCCACTCTCCAAGAAATTTACTTATTCAGAGTGGGCAAAAAGGCTGGCAAAATCACTCTGGACCCCTCGCATCCAGCACACTCACTCTTTGAACTGTTGCCGACACAGGAACAGTTTCTTCCCACAGGCAATCCATCTTATGAACACTTGACATTAAACGTGGAACACACAACACTTTTATACATTATTTATTCACCACTCACCAAATGTTCACATATCATAACTGTACATACATAATTGTCTATATTATATATTGTGTTTTTGCTATTTTGTACATTGCCTATTTGTATATTATTATTTTATTATCAGTGTCCTGTCCTGTTGCTGCCTTTCTGTTGCACTGTGGAGCTTCTGTCACTATAACAAATTCCTCGTATGTGTAAACATGCCTGGCCAATAAAGCTCATTCTGATTCTAAAATCGCATCATATGACCCCTTTAAGACCGAATTCTGTCAGCAAAATGAACATACATTTAAATGAAAATATACTTCAGAAAGCATTATACAATAATGTACTCTTTGGATTCTTCCAAATTTCCATAAAGGAAGATAATTTGATATTTCAGTCAGGAAATACCATCTTTGAAGTGTATTATATGGACAGACTATTTAGATTTAGATTAATTTGTCTGTGGTTTCACCTGTGGTATTTGAACAGCAGCACCTGAAATCATAATGAAAGAGTAAAAGAAACATTTTAAAGGCAGAAAAAAGGCTGTACATGTACAAATTACAATTCTGTGGCATTATTTTAGAGTCTAAAGTTTAGACAGCAAGTAAATACAGTATAATTATTTGCTTTATATCTAGAGAGCCACACAAAGGAGATATTCACACAGATTGTTCTGTTCTTTAATTTATTATGATTTGTTTGTTTATGTTACTATTAGTGTTGTTATTGCTGCTTTGTACTATTCTCTTAGTATGTTAAATATATGTATGCATGCACGTTTGTATATATATATATATATAATAAAAGAAGGCTGTGAAAATAAACCTGCATTATTAATCCTTTTGACCTAATATTTTCAAAATAATTCAGAGGAATCTAACCTTTCATTGAACTAAAACAATTGAAAATGGGGTAAAATCTCATTATGAAGTTTTTTTTTTTTTTCTCAAATACACATTGGACACAATTACTGGTAGGCTACCCCTAGAAATTCTTATGAGTAAAATATCTGTGAAGTATATTCCCGTTCAAATTTACAATTTTGAGCACACCAGGGTCATTATGAACATGAAATTATCCAGCCATGGCTTCCTGATTCACAGCAATAAAATAGGAGGGAAAACAAAGGCCAAATTCCCTTAATCATCCATCACAATGAGAAGACCCAAAGAATATATTTCTGATGTGCAGCAAAATATAACGTCTCGGTTACGTATGCAACCCTCGTTCCCTGAAGTAGGGAACGTAGACATCACGTCGGATGTCCGACGAATTGGGATCTCACTTAGAGAGACCAATCCACTTTGAGTGTAAACTAAATGAGCCAATGCACATTGGCATGCGATTATTGCATACAGTTGCCGCTGATCACAGCGTCAGTATAAGTAGGCAGCAGGTGCATTGCATATTCAGGTTTTCGCTGAGGAGCCGAACCGGTATCCGGCCGCTCAGCGGGGTGGTACAGCAGCCGTGGCGACGGGATGTGACGTCTCCGTTCCCTCCTTCAGGGAACGAGGGTTACATATGTAACCGAGACGTTCCCTATCAGTCGGTCACTCTCGACATCCGTCGGATGACCGACGAATTTGGATCCCTACCAAAAGGCCACGGATACTGCCCCTTGCAGCTTCTGACGAGCAGGCTGGGCGCTGCAACCGGCGGACGGGTGGAGGCAGCAGCTGCCTGCCGAGGCAGGACGTGTTGGATCGCCTCAGTCTGCTCCTGTGCAGCTGGGAACTGCTGGGCCATGTGCATGTCCCTCAGTGCTTTTAACCTGAATAACCTGCAATAGCGTAAGGTGGAGGCAGCATCTCCACAGGCCACATAAGCATCGCCGGAGAGACCAGACGAGTAACTAAAGGCCCAGAAGAGAAGGCACGGTTTGCCCTGCCGGGTAAGGCAAGGCAAGGCAAGTTTATTTATATAGCACATTTCATACACAGTGGTAATTCAAAGTGCTTTACATAAAAGAAAGTGAAATAATCATTCACAGCAATAAAAACAAGGAGTTAAAAATAATAACAAGGAATTTTAAAATGATATAGAAATTGATTTAAAATGAAATTTAAAACAGTTAAATAGAAAAGGATTATACATAGAATACAATGCAGTCAGTTCGGACGTAGCACAGTGCTCATTCAACAAATGCACAGCTAAATGGATTAGTTTTGAGACTGGATTTAAATGTGGCTAATGTTTTAGCACATTTGATCTCTTCTGGAAGCTGGTTCCAGCTGTGGGCGGCATAATAGCTAAAAGCGGACTCCCCTTGTTTTGTGTGAACCCTTGGAATTTCTAACTGACTCGATCCTAATGATCTGAGTGGTCTGTTAGGTTTATATTCAGTGAGCATATCTGCAATATATTTAGGTCCTAGACCATTGAGTGACTTATAAACGAGTAAAAGTACTTTAAAATCAATCCTAAATCTAACTGGAAGCCAGTGTAAGGACCTGAGGACTGGTGTGATATGCTCAGATTTTCTGGGTAGAGACGGTATAAGGACACATTTGCATCACAACCGACCGCTCCACCAGGGGGACCCCAGTATACCCCCTGGCTGCATCACCGAGGGTGGTGAGGGAGGAGGGGTTAGCAGGTCAGTTTCTGGCAGTAAAATGTGCCGTCCGCGACCTGTTAGCTCCTCATGCACTTCCGGGAGAGGCACCCGGGGCAGGGAGCTGAGAACCAGCACAAGCAACCCCGAGAAACCAGTCATCCAACCTCTAGGGTTCAGGACACGGTGGAGGTCTCCACTCGAGCCCTACCCTTTCGGCGGCCCGGGGAAGCATAGCCGTTATTTCCAGATCCGACTCAGGCATTGCTACCGCCGGAGCAGCAGCGCAGCCGAGTATTCCTCTCCAGAAGCTCCGGGTCACCCTCCGATGCAGCGATCGACATCCGGTCGTCGGGAGGAGCGCCAAGGATACTGCTGGTATGCTCCATGTAGAGTGCCCAGCACGTTCCATTGGCAGCTCAACTGGTTGTGGAGCGCAAAAGGAGTGATGGTCCCTTGAGGGTTTGCCACCACTGTAATCCTCAGACCACCCGTGCTACCGCCTGAAGTAGACCTCGCCTGTCTGTAGCCAGGACGAGAACTAGATCGAGACGGAGACAACGGAGGCAACCTTTGTCGAGGTAACGGAGCCTGGCCGCAACTCCGAGATGAGCATCCACAATGAGAAGATGACTCATCCACGAACGCCACCTCAGCGTGCTTACTGCCCAGGCACGTGAGGCAGCGATCGTGACCATCACCCATCGCCAGGAAACGGCCGCATCCAGAAACGCAAGGGTGACATGTTATCTGAAGCAAGACCCAACTTGTCTTTATAAAGACATAACGTCAAGTTTGCCAGATGCAACATCGTCTTTAAAAAGACGCACCCGTAAATGCTCTTTTAGGGAAAAAGCTATTTTAGCGTGCTGAAGCGCACAGGGGAGATGGTCATCTGCAACACAAACAGGGGGTAGTACAGCCTGATGTATGCAGTCCACTCGACACGGGAAGAATCACCACCACTGTAGTGCCGTACCACCAGCATGAGAGTCTTCCAAAGAGCGTGCTCAACTCGTTGAGTTCACTCGTCAGCAGAAGTCAGGAGCAGAATGATGTAACAGCCCGGCTCCGATGCGAAAAGCTGAATATGTGATGCAGCTGCTGCCTACTTACGCTGTGATCAGCAGCAGGTGTATGCAATAATCGCATGACAATGTGCATTGGCTTGTTTAGTTTACACTCGAAGTGGATTGGTCTCTCTAAGCGAGATCCCAATTCGTCGGTCATCCGACGTGACGTCGAGAGTGACCGACTGATAGGAAACTCAGCTTCACATATTAGAAGGTGACTTTAAGAAATGAGCTAGAGCAGTGAAAATTCCCATTTCCACCATCAGGGCAATAATTAAGATTTAGTTTGGGAGGGTTTCAAAAAAAAAAGAAAATAGAAAATGCTCTCATCCAAAAACAAACTCCAGCATATTCAGTTATCAGACACAACTGGAACTTCAAACGGGACCGGCTTCTGTGGTCAGATGCAACTAAAAGAAATGTGCTTTTTAGCAGCAAACACTCAAGATAGGTTTGGTAGTCCAAACCTAGTAAAAAGTAGTCCATGTGTACAATAAAATATACTGCTGTATTTTAATGTTGCGGGCCTATATTTCTTGTTTAGATATATGGCATCTTTGATTATATAAAATACCAACCAATAAATTTTTTTTAAAGTGACTGACTCTGTTAGAAATATTATAGTGGGCCATGTTTGGATCTTCCCAATGGAAAATAATCAAAAAACAAACCTTAAAAACAACACAAAAATGGGTGACTGGGAAAAAAATGCTTCTGCTATGGCCATTGCAGTTCCCTGACCTGAACCCTATAAAAAAAGAGTGGGGTGAACTGAAGAGGAGAAGCACCATCGTGGAACTGGGAATCTGAAGGGTCTGGATTGATTCTGGGTGAAGGAATGTTCTCTTATCTCTTGTCAGGTGTTCTCTAACCTCATCGGGCATTATAGGATAAAACTCAGAGCTATTATTTTGGCAAATGGGGGTTTAACAAAGTATTAAATAAAAGGGTACCATTAATTGTGTCCAATGTGTATTAGAGAAAAAACATTTATTTCATAATATTTCAACCCATTTTATATTCTTATTTGCCAATGAAAGGTTAGATATTTGTGATTTGTATTTAAACTAAAATATAAAAAGGATTAACAATACTGATTTATTTTCACAGCTTTCAGTGAAAATAATATATACATACATGCATACATACATACATATATTCACATCTGAGTTTTTATTCCTATAGTAAAGGAATATTCGATCTCTGTTACCTTCAGACTATGGTATGACAGTTACATTACAACATTCATTTAAATATTTATGGTATGTCTCAAAACCCATGAATCTCTGACATAAAAAATTAATCTGAAATTATCTGGGTATAAATTCCAAAAATACATATAATTCTTTGAACAGTGAAAAGCCAACTTGGTTAATGTAGAGGCTCTTTACTGACCATTACTTGCCCTTCCACAGGCTCCTAGTTTTCCAAGACAACCCTTATGAGCCCCGTTTCCGCATTTAGGACAAAGGTAGCCTTGGTAAAAAATTCCCCTGAAGAGCAGAAGGACCATGGTGTCAGCGCTGGTTTCATTCAGTTACATAAAGCATAAATGACTATATTTACATGGACATCAGTAATCTAAGTATTTACCTTATTCTGAATAAGACAATATTATGATTAAGATGTTTACATGAATTGCTTTTAGAATAATCCTTTCATGTTCCCGTTTTACATGTTATAGTACATAGATCGATTAATGGCATGCGTCATTACGTCACCAAGCGACGCCATCCGATGTCCAACACAGAATTTCACGTATAAACATATAGATCGTCTTCGTGATGATGCCATATACAGTTTTGGGTGTTTCATTTTTTCTTTTATGAAAGCTCCAATAGCAGTTAATTATTTATACGCGCATACAGATAAAGGCGGTGTTGAAGCTCTTTTATTTGCCATCAAATGGTTGACCACTGCCGTGTGGGTCTCCTGTTGCAAAATGCGGCGAAAAGTCCTACACGACGGTAATAGTTTGATTAAGGTGTTTAAATCTCTGTACTGCACTTCAATAATGTGACTAAAATTGGAATACTCCACATGTCTTAATTCGTTTTGTGTTTACTTTGATTGTGACTTTAGCCGGATTAAGGTCATCAAAAAGCTCTGTTTACATGCTAGATCCTTAATCAGAGTATTGTCTTAATGATTCATGGTTGGTGGGCAGAGCATGGAAAGGACTTGACGGGATATATTTTCCCTATCAGTAATTTCCATGTGCAACCACACTGAGTTGTCAGGCCCATCCTTGGTTAGTTGTCTCTATGGTGAGAGCCTGCTGCTCCCTGTTGGAACATGTGATCCCCTTCTCAGCTGGATCCCATTCCTTAGGAGCAGCGAGCTCATAAAAGACTCTCCTGCATTAAAGGGAGCACTGCCCAACTGCCTAGATGGGGCATCACTTGGCAGTGCTCCCTTTAACGCAGGAGAGTCTTTTATGAGCTCACCGCTCCTAAGCAGATCATGTGAGTCCTCTGGTCTACCTGAGAGTTAAGAATTCTACCCCAGCCACTCCAAGTTGTTATGCCACCTTCTGTCTCCCTGGTGGGCTGCTTTTGGTTGAGCTAGCAGTGCTCCCCTCACCATAGAGGGTCAACTATGAGCACGCCACTCCCAACCAAGCGTTGAGTTGACCTCTCGTTCTGTGGGTAAAGTTCTGCGCTTCTTAGAGCTCCATTAAGCAACATTAAGCCAGGTTGTTAGGACTTTCTGCCTCCCTGTTAGGCTGCTCTGAAGGTCGAGCTTAGCAGTGCTCCCCTTGCTCTAGAGCAGAGGTTCTCAATTCCAGTCCTTGCGCCCCCCCCCGCTCTGCATATTTTGCATGTCTCTCTTTGTTAACACACCCGATTCAGATAATCAGCTTGTTAGAAGTGCGCTCCATGCATGAACTGTGTTCCGATTGACATGCTCCCTACACAGGGTCCATTGCTCCCTACTCCCTGAGCAGGGGAAATCCGCTGAAGTTTACTTTATTTCGGAACATTCATTCATGGATTTGCGCTACGCAACATCTTCACGCACGGACGAGTGTGACATCATATACCTCTGTAAATATATACAATTTTAATTCACGTCTTGCACACTTGAATGGAATATATACGTTCGCTTCGAACTGGAATCATGACGGAATATCCCGTGATGTCCACTTCGCAGGGCACTTACGTTCGAATAGAACAAACATCTGAAGCGATAAGAGAAACATACAAAATATGCAGAGCAGGGGGGCGCGAGGACTGGAATTGAGAACCACTGCTCTAGAGGGTGACCTATGAGCACACTGCTCCCTCCTGAGCCCCTAAATTTCCCTCTCAGCCTCCCCAGAGCTCTGTGAGTTAGCAATACCAGGATGTTGGCCCCTTCTCTGCCTCCCTGATAGGCTGTTCCTGTGGTTGAGCTTGTAGTGCTCCCCTTACACTAAGTGTCATCTATGAGAACACTGCTCCCAAGTAAAGCATCTGTGTCCCTCTCTCATTCAGAGAATTGGGTGCTTCACTCCTTCAAGTTATGTATCTATCTTGTGACTAATCTGGTTGAGTTGGCGATACTCCCCTCAATTGGGGAGGAGTTTGATAAGGTCGCCAGTAGCGACTGAGTAATTTCTCCCTTGAGCATTTCAGTCACATGGGGTTCCTAGGCCTGTCTCGGCCTCAGTAACACACATTTATGTCCAAACATCATGTAAAAGTGGATTTTGCAGAACAGGTGCCCTTTAAAGGAATCTCTTTGTTTCTGATTCCAAGCCTTCTACCTCTGCCCTGGGTTCAGGCTTTCTCAAGCCCAGCCCTTAACAGGTACGTTTGTTGGTTATGCAGCTCAGGCCTATGGCCAAAGGGGTATGTGCCATTGACAGACATCAAGGCATCCTAGGGGAAACTCCCATAACCTTGGTAGAACTGGTACTTAGTGCTCGCCTTGGTGTTTGGCATGCACTCTCCACAGCATGGGAATACCATTCCCCATAGCAACCGCTAGAGCACTGGTCACAAACTCAATTATTGGAGGGTAAAAGCTCTGCACAGTTTAGCTCCAACCCTAATCAAACACACCTGATCCAGATAATCAAGGTCTTCAAGATCAATAGAGATTCCAAGCAGGTGAGATTTAGAGCTGGTTGGAACTAAACTGTTCAGAGCTGTGGCCCTCCCGGAATTGAGTATGAGACCAATGCACTAGAGGATGCAGTACGAAGTTCGCTCAGAAGAGAACATCTCAGGTAACTTATGGCTACGTCTCTAGCATCATCGAGTAGAATCATAGAGTAGAACATTCCAAAAGCTGTCGTTTTGGCAGATTGCCATCAATATAAGCTGTTTTTAGACTAACAACAAAGTTTTGAGTTTTGAAACTAACAGGATGTTTTTTATACAATGACCTCTTATACATATGTCAAAAGATCAAGGGAATTTTGGTTTCTTAGCTCATTACCCCTTTTAACTTATTTCAGCACACAAAATGTCTCAGAAGTACAAAGTCAGCTTACCTGAGAAGCATATTACAGGAGCTGCAGCTGGTGGCCCTCTCAAAAGTGTGCATCCTGAAGTGGTGAGAGTTAAATGTGGCATTCTCAGGCCGAATATTAGATCTGAAATGGAAAATCAGAAATACGGTAAACCAATGGTTCAAAGTTGGCTGATTGGAAAAATGAGCATGTGACAAACTGTAAGTTTAAGAGGACAGAGTGAATGGGGGCCAAGCGCTGGTGAATGTTTTGGCCCACGGGGCCAGGACCAGATTTCCAATTCTGGGCACGAATCAGAGCAGTGTGGAAGCTCTTTACCCGAATGACTCTAAGATTGATTCTTGCATCAAGAGAGTTGTGTGCATGCGGCAGGTGTAATTTGTTGTTTGAATGCACCCTTCAGATCATCACACAGTCAACCACACGTATATGTGCATGTACAGAAAAACATTTTTAAAGGGTGACATATAAATCAAGCAGGAGAAGAAACATCATTACAGACTCTCGGCACAAGGGACAATGTATCCTCAAACCTACACAATTTCTAAATCAGAACTCTCATTAGTTTTCCTCTCCGTCTCTCATTTTCATTTCTTCCAGAGTAAATACATTGTGCTATCTAATCTCAACAACATCCCAGGCACAGGACATCACCATGTACTAGAATGAAGTAAGCTGCTTGACATCAAATGACATCATTATAAAAATGTTAAATGCCTTATTGAAAGTAAGATGATGTGTGCAAATGTTTCCCCTCTCTAACTTAAAAAAGTAGAGTCATAGTGTCATGTGCACTACTCTCGAGTTAGCATTGATCAAAGTTCCAGGGAGCATTTGAATGCAGTGTGAAAGGTCACCTAAAATTGATTTCATTTAAAATTAAAATATTTGTCATTTACTCACCCTCATAAAAATGGTCCATTATGACATATTGTAAACCAGAACAGATCAGAATACATGTGGGGAAATTTAGCATTACATAACTTGCTCAGCAGTGAATTCAGTGCAGTGAATGGGTGCCGTCAGAATGAGAGTTCAAATGGATGATAAAAACAACAACATTTTGATTTTTGATTGGTTCCCTTGATTGTCTTCCACTGTGTTTATATAAAGCTTAGTAAACTAACTATGTATGGTGAATGGCACATAGTGCACTATATAGGGGACAGGGAACGATTCAGACAGTGTAAATATGCTTTCCATTGAGGAAAAAAGAAGTCTGGTTTCACACTGTCAGAGTGTCACACACACACACTGCTCCGGTCCAGAGACACAATAGCAAGGATCACATGCGCGAGTCGGCGCAGACCACAAAACGTATCGGACATAGGCCTATTTGAATTCTACACAAAATGCTATATAGCAATATAAAATGCAATGCTATATAGCAATATAATGTTGTATATTTATAGCAATATGGATGAGATTGTGGCTGTCATATCATCAAACGTAGCTTTACGGAGCTCAACGTCTTTAGCCCAAGCTGTGATATAAACGAATGCTATTGGCTATTTTAAAAAGGGGCGGAGCTGCTTGATATGTTTCAGTTAAAATGAAGTCAACACATAGAATACCGCTGCATGTTTCAAAGCATTTCAGGTGACCTTTAAATTCATACGGTTGTGCCACCCAATACTTTTTGGTATTTCTCTGGTTCTTTATTGAAATTGCACAGAAAAGAGCAAAACAAAATGTCTCCTTTTGAGTTCCACTGAGCAAAGAAAGTCATTCAGGTTTGGGATGATATGAGGGTGATGACAGAATTGTGATTTGGGGGTTTCAAACTCACATGGCCATCTCAAACTGGTCCAGCCATTTCTTCTTCAGGTCTTCTGTCTTGAACAGGAACTCAAATCCACTCTGCCCCTGCTGGTGAGTGAGGTAGAACCCGTAGCACCACTGCCAGAGGACAAGACAAATAACAAAATAACTGCTAAAAATACAAATTAAACACATGTAAAGATATAACCTTTCAATATGGATATACCTCAAGACATTTTGTAAATAAAAATCACATAAACATTTGCTGTATTAGAATATTAAGGGGTTATGGTGTTTGGTTTAAAGTTGTGATGGGTGATGTCAGTGAGGGTTGGTTGGTGAGGAAAAATGGGTCTCATTTTATTTTACATGGCAAATAGACAGCCAGAGGCAACCTTGGGGGACTGGACACATTCATCACTAACTATTACCATTCAGTGTGTATGTGAAAGTATGTGTGTTCATGTGTAAGTTTGTGTGGTGTAGCATTTATGCACACTACTGAGGGGTTATGTTGTAGCATCCCACCCTAGCCGCTAACCAGTCCAGTGTGTTATTGTTAACTAAAGCTAAAACTATTAAACATGTATTTTTCGGTAGTTGAAATAAAGTAAAATACAATTATTACATTGAAAAAATAAAAATTAAATGTTTTGAAGCACCTAGCTAAAATAAGTAATATGATTGAATACTAAAATGATTAAAACTGCTACACAAATAAACTGAAGCTAAAGATAAATATTTTAAAAAGTAATAAAATGACAAAAACACAAATGTATTCAAACTTAAATTAATTTGAAAAATACTGTTTAAGCTAATTCAAAATATGGAATAAATACTAAAACAAAATCCAAATTTTTCAGTTAATTGAGATTTCTTTTTAAATCCAGACAAGATTTCTGGTTAAAGTCAATGCAGTCAATTAAATATTTTATTTTTTATTGTTGTTAAAGCCCTAGTATGTTTGCAATCTAAGCAAGCAAACCAAAGATCGTGGCATCAGTAACCTTTCTTTCCTCTAAAACTACTGTTTTGAGCATTATGTAAAGTGATCATATTTATAAAAGTTATTAATGATGGTTGTTGTGAAGTTTTACTATATTTCTAAAGCTTTCCAATGTGTCAATGTCTGTGTTTTGGAGACAGTTTGCAGTTATGTACAGGTCTTGTCAAAGACGTGAAGGAATAAGATATATCAGTGTAAGAGTGTGTATGTGTCTTAAGGAGGGGCAGAAAGGCACTTCAAACAGAAAAGCCAGTGGGGCTCTGCCTGGCCAAGGTCTCCTTGAGACAGATTTCACCAGACCATCTGTTCAGAAGAAACCTTCCTTTTGGTGAAAGGCATAAAAGAGAAAGAAATATCAAAAGTTTAAAGACATATCCACATTATTTTTACATCTGTATCACTATTGCCAAGCCCAAAAGAAGATCAGAAACCAAAGGTAACCTGAGGTTGAGCTGTACACTTTAACAGACTGAAAAAAACACATCGACCTGAGTACACCGCTCTGCAACCTCTATACACACTACACTTACTACTATGGCCACTTCTCATTCACATGACGTAGAAAACTCTGCACAATGAGCACAGACTTTAGACTGTTTATCGTCAAAAGCAACCAAGTGTTTCCATAGCGGTTGGTTCAGCATGCAGGATTTGACTTGACATGCTGCAGCAATCTGTCACCATCCATCAACCCTGATAAAGAGCAGAAGCATCTGTCTGCCACAGTCTGCGATGGGCTCTCCAGCCTGATCTTAGTTACACTCACCATTCCAGTCTAAGGGACAGGCTGATTTTTTTGAAGGTCTGGCTGTTAAAATCTCAAGTTGTTCAATGAAAAGTGACTCACATGTTGACTCATATGTTCACACACACACTCATGTACACCCGTCTGTAATATATTTCATTTTACTAATTAATAATTCTAAATTATATATATATATATATATATATAAATTCGAAATATATTATTATTTAGATTCTATTTTAAATATATTTAATTTATAATATAAATATATTACAAATAAGTTTGAGAAAAAAATTACAAAAAATACTTAAAACATATTTAAAAAACTTATGTTGGTGTATCAATTTAAAGTAATACTTAAATTAAATAACTCGGAAGAATTATTGAAATAAATACCTGAATAGTTATGTGAAAGTTGTTTTCTTTATTTAAAATGTTTTAAATGGTTCAGTATTATGGTATTCATCTCTGTAAGAAATGTACATGGAGAGCAAAGATAACAACAAAAGGGCATCACATGATTGCTCATCTCATGAATACTCAGGAGACAACACTCACAAAATCTTTTTTTAGTATAAACCTATTTAAATGTAGAAATGCATAAATCCAACTCAGCTGCTATATCTGTTGGCTTTAAAAAAGATTATACTTTAACTGAAAAGCTGCATTGAGAAGCAGTAGTTCCTGAAAGTTTTTTTTGCATTATTTACTTGATCTTAGAACATTTTAAAGCATGTATATCAGAAATGATGAAGACCTCAACCTTTCTTATGTTCTGCATGTGAACATTTTACTGACTTTATCTGTTTTAAAGAGCTTGCAACAGCAAACTCAATTTACATAAAAATTCACTTTGGTAAGTCACACTGTCCTTAAAATGGTTTGGATACTGGAATATCCTACAGCAACCTAGAGGACATAAACATTTTAAAAGAGGACAAAAAATACATTAGCAAAGACTTTATTCTAAGACACTCTAACAGTTCAAATGAGATCTAAAGGAGAGTTACTAGAGCCATCTGTGGAGAAGGCAAGTACCGGAATGATTTCTATTCTACAGAACACTTGAATTGTGCAAGTCCGACCTCTATAAAACCCTCCAGAATGGAACAATATGATGAATAGCAGATTCTGGGATCATGAGAAAAAAATATGACTGTTTGATGTTTGGCTGCAGTTTTCTGAACCTACAAACATTCCTGTTACTGTGTTTCTCACTGACCTTTCTGCAGTCCTTTTCAGTAGAGGGGTTATTGGTGATCTTGAAAAGGTTGAGGTCGATCACTTCCTTCATCTCATAGTTGTCGCCGCGCCTCTTGCAGACAATTACAATGACGTCGAACAAAAAAATATGTCTGCAAAATCGACACGTCATGACATGGCATGAAAGTAAAAACAAAAGTGGATTGCAGTAAAGGTTTTTGGTCTTAAGCCTCACCTGTCCTGTCTGCGCTTGTCCACATTTGACACCAAACGGACTTCACCGTCACCCTTCGGTCTTCCATAGGAAAGTAAGCTCTGTTTCTGTGAAGGGACATTCATGGACAGAAGGGAAAACAATGATGACATTGTAAACTATGCTTTTTAATCTATGCTATGCTCATGTTTATTATGTACAACTTACCAAATTCTCAATGGATCTCTGATACTGATCAATCTCCCTCAGAGTCTCAACGTCTCTTTTCACCTCATTTACATACTGGGCTAAGTCCTGTTTAATGAAAGAAAAGAAAACTAACTTAGAATCATGCACATATCATATAGATACTAATTTATGGAGGGGAAAATCCAAGCAAAGTTAACAGTAAAATGAATTAATTAGTCTTCATTGTCACAAGATCCAATATCCTTTACAAGGTCTATTCTAATATGCTGATTTGCTGCTCAATAAAACTTTTCTTATTATCAATGTTGAAAATACTGTAGTAACCTTATTACCAAGATAATGGCCACTATATTGCCAAAAGTATTGGAACACCCCCTTCTAATGAACAGGTTTGACTAATTTAATAATTTCCATGAGTACATATCTTAATGTTTAAGCATATAATGATATTCTTGGGAATTGTGTGCTTCTAATTTTATCGCAACAGTTGGGACAGGACCCTTTTCTATTCAGGCAGTCGTGGCCTAATGGATAAAGTGTTGGACTTGTAACCCGAGGTTGTGGGTTTGGAATCTCGACTCCGGCAGGAATTGTCCACGATTGAGGTGAGACCTTTGAGCAAGGCACCGACCCCCAAACTGCTCCCCGGGCGCCGCAACATTGGCTGCCCACTGCTCCAGGTGTGTATGCACTTGGATGGGTTAAATGCAGAGAGCAAATTTCACTGCTGGTTATACTCTGTATAATTGTGTATGTGACAAATAAATAAAAAAACAATCAAATAAAATAAAATAAATCATTTATTCTAATATGACAATGCCTCTGTGTATACGGCAAGGTTAAAAAAGAAATGGTTGATTCAGTGAGTATGGAAGAAGATCTAGCTGGTCTGATCTAACTAAGAGCTGACTGGTCTGCAGAAAGCAAGTCCTAAACCCAGCTGAACACCTATGGACACACACACACACATATATACAGTGCCCTCCATAAGTATTGGAACAGTAAAGACAAAATTTCTCTGTTGGTTGTGGAGTCAAGACATTTGCAAATATGATTAAAAGATGAATATGAGACAAAACTGCAGAATGTCCCATTTTATTAGTTGCCGTTTCAACACATACATGTTTTAGAAAATAAAAAGAACCTAGAGACAAACCAAAATGAATGAATTTAGAGTTCATCCCACTCATTGATGTGAGGATAAGTATTGGGACAGTTAAACAAAAGGAAGATTTAAAAGATTAAAAGCTATTATTTAGTTGCAGATCCCTTGCGCACAATCACAGCAGTGAGTATGTGACCCATAGACATCACCAGACTCTTGGTCTCATCCTTTGAAATTCCTAGCCTTTAATGCAGCCAATTCAAATTGGTGCTTGTTTTAGGGAGTTTCTGCCTTTAGTCTACCCTTCAGCTGGTGAAATTCATGTTCAATCATAATTAAATCTGGAGATTGACTTTGGTAATCTAAGACTTCCCATTTCTTTGGCCTTATAAATGCCTTGACTGGCAGGGTGTTTTGGGTCATTGTCCTGATGCAATATGAAGCACTTCCCAATGAATCTGGTGTCATTTTCTTGAATATTGGTAGGCAAGAAGGTTTTGTACACTTCCAAATTAATTCTGCTACTGTCATCATACATTAAGTCATCAGTAAAGTTGAGATGGCCTGTTCCAGAGACAGCCATCCATGCCCATGCCATGACACCACCTCCACCATGCTTTACCGATGAGGCTGTATGCTTGGGATCATTTGCAGTTTGCTTTTTTCTCCACATTTTTGCTTTCTAATCACTTAAGATAAAAGCGTCTGATAAATGCATACATTTAAATGTAAATGTAAAATGTCTTATCGGTCTATAAACACAGTTTCAAAACTCTTATGTCTCCCCTCTGTGATTTTTTGCAAACTCTAAATTTGCCTTTCTATTTTTGGTGCTGGTCAGAGGTTTGCATCTTGCTGTGTAGCATCTGTAATTCTATGTCAAAGTCTCCTGAGGACAGTAGATTGTCAGAGCATCCCCCCAGCTTTCTGGAAGTTGTTGGTGATTTTACAGACACATCTTTTAGGGTTAGTTTTCATAGTTTTTTTATTTGTCTGTCATCAACTACTGTTGTTTTCTCAGCCGATCAGGTAGTTGTTGGTTGCTGGTGTTGCTGGTGGTTTCCAGACTCTTGATTTTTCCATGCCCTTTGTTCTTGCTAGAGCTCTAATTGACTTCTTCTTTTCTTTTAGCATCCAAATTGCTTGCTTTTCTCTCAAAGTCAGCTCCTTCGTCTTCGTCCTGGTTTGTGTGTGTCATCATCGAATGCAAGATTCAGAATACAGAAGGAATGGATATAACTAATACGGCATATTCCCTGCTTTTAATACCTGAAGAATTAATGCAACAGGACACAGCTGATCACTTAGAAAGACATGTGAGGCAACTGTTCCAATACTTATGCTCACATCAGATAGGGGGATGAAACTCTAAAAGTGCTGAACTTCTTAGCTGGTAAAACATCTATGAGTTGAATCACCCAATAATAACATGTGACATCTGTAGTTTTGTCTCATATTCATCTTTTAATCATATTTGTAAATGTCCAACACAGCAATTTTGTCTTTACTGTTCCAATACTTTTGGAAGGCACTGTGTGTGTGTGTGTGTGTGTGTGTGTGTGTGTGTGTGTGTGTGTGTGTGTGTGTGTGTGTGTGTGTGTGTGTGTGTGTGTGTGTGTGTGTGTGTGTGTGAAAATTCAAATTCTGCATTATATTTCTAGGTTAATCAGATTATTAAATGTGTGACATTGATCATATGACTTGTTCACCAATATGCTTATTACAAAAAAAAAGAATCAAAGACTCAAATCATGCTTGAGAACACGCTCATTAGGTTTCAGGACTTTAAAGGGTTACTTCACCCCAAAATTAAAATTCTGTCATTAATTATTCATCCTCATGTCGTTCCAAACCCACGAGTTACGTCTTCCGCCATTTTGGAGAGTATCAAAACCCATACGCATGCTTTCCCCTAAGCATAAACAATGCTTAATACGCAGATTATGTTCATGCGTGCGCTTTCCCCCTGAACGTAAACAACGCTGATTATGTCAAATACGTTCTTAGGTACTCTCCAAAATGGCGGAAGACGTAATTAGGAAAGAAGAATGGTTGAGTAAATTGTTATTTTTGTTTTCTTTGCGCAAAATAATGTATTCTCGTAGCGTCGCAAAACTGAAATTGAGCCTACGTTTCCTGGGAACATTTGAGTTGTTTTGCTGTCTAGGGTCTGAGAGCTCTCCGATTTCATCAAAAACATCTTAATTTGTGTTCCGAAGATGAACAAATGTATTATGGGTTTGGAACGACATGAAGGTGAGTAATTAATGACAGAATTTTAATTTTGGGATGATCTAACCCTTTAAAAGCAAAAGAGAGACAATCCAAATATTAAAAGACATTATAAAAATGCATGTTCTTTTCATGAAAATATGTTCTCAAATTATGCAGCTAAAACAGTATAATTACAAATAAAAGAATAATGAAATAAATGAAAAACAATGTTTTGAATGAAAAAATAAATCCAGTATTTCTCTCTCCACATGAAATTATTTCATTACATCAGCGAGTACAAACATCTCCAAATACTGAAAGAGACCTTTCAAAGGACCCCACTGGGAGGACGTGGATCTCGGCTGATTTCCATTTTAAAAGGCAGCCTCTGCTCAAACACTCACTTATGAGTCTAAATTAAACACGCCATTTTACAGGCAGGCAGGTAGATGAGTTCAGTCTCTGTCTGGGCAACTCTCACAGCTCCCATCCGGCTAAACCAATCAACACTGAGATGATAATTCCAACAAATTAAATCATTGCAGGCCTCTGTTCCATTACAGCTTCTCACATAGCCATTAATCTGCTTTCCACCTACTCTGCCAGCGAGACTGAAATGAGCCGTTAACATCACTTTACATACTAGAAGCCCATAATCTCATCGATATTAAAGAAAACATTACCAAGTATACGCAGTGATGATCTTATACTGATGGCACATGCTAAAGAGAAATCATGTCTAGTAATGATGAGTTGTGTGGCTTTTAGTCTATACGTGTTAACGTTGAGGCCATGTAGTGTACTCCTGAACACTGACCAAACTGTAAAATACTTAATCTACATACGACCTGCAGCCAGCAAGCAAGTAGCCATTCGTGGTTCATGAATGCGACAAAATGAAAGCCTATTGACTACAAAAAAATGTAAAAGCTCTGCCAAACATTCAGGTTCAGTAGGAAATATATCAAGCAGAGAATAAAATGTAGCATGTAAAGACATTTTATGTGTTCTTTGAGCATTTAATAATCTCTAATAATTTCTAAAACTCTTTAAATCTATATTTTCTGAAAGATTTTGCTGTATATTCCACAAAAAAAATCTATACTTACTCTCATGGCATCAAGGGCTAATCGTAGGTTGCTCTTTTCTGTGTTGTCGCTAGTATATTTCATCAATTCCTATATATAAAAAAATGAAAAATTAGTTGAATTCACCTCTTTTATGATGAACATGTTTTTAACTACAGATATTACAAAGTAGAAAAAAAAATCCTCATTAAAACAGTGAAGTTCTTGAAATGAAAGAAGTAGTTTGGCATAGTATTTTAATATGTCTTATTTGAAAACAATGAATTAGAAACAGACCAATGCACTTAACATGTGAGGAAAAACGGGATATCACACATTTCATTAATTCTTTCCATCATTTTGGGTAAATCATGGCCATGTTTACTAATAAGTTCCCTCATTTTGATTAAAATTTGATTAAAATCCCTCATTTTGATTTAAATTGCGGCCACAATATATTGTTCGTGCTTAACTACTTATTAATATTTAAAATTTTAACAAATAAAATATTTTTGTGCAAATGTAAAAAAGTTTTTGAATACTATTTAAAGTATATTTCTAAGAATTTGATTTGTTTTTTAAACTAGATTTTTTTGAATAATTTATCCTTTTCTTTGTCATGATTACACAAATATGTCTCAGAAACGGAGTTCTTTCCCTGTTCTGTCATGAAATGAAGACACAACATCATCATCAAAAGTCTGAAGAGTCAAGACTAGACTGCTTCACTAAAAACTTCTGAAAACCCAAGGACAGAACAGAGTGATCATAGTGCCAAGTTTCCAATGAGCACGGCAGGTCAGTTTTGAGGGAATGCCGGGAAATTAGATTTGAACCAGATTTATTCCATGATATGGAGAAGAACATCAACAGAACCTTTTGAGATCCACGCTATAACATAACTAATTAACTTGATAAACAAATATGGCCTTTGGATTTATGTGCAAACAGACTCGAGAGCACACAAACAAGCTGGGAGAGAACGGTGTTGTTCCAAGAGTGAAATCTGTGCAGCTCATCAGAAACATGCATTTGTTTTCAGAGTGCAATCGAATGCTGCTGGAGAGAGACAAACAGCCCAATCGTAGCGGGTAAACAAGGTGATTAGAAAGTTCAGCACTCTTTCCAGATTTACATTCTGACCCAGACCACTGCTGTGACTTTGATGGAAGCTCACGCGTGAGGGTTTGGGAATGTGTGTGTGAGGACGTGCACCTAGACCTAGGTGTGCGTATATTCCTAAACGTATTGGAGGTATAACACGGAGCAGGAGCTTATGGAGACCCAATTACCTACCTTACGGATGAATGAGACTTCAGTGTTCGTCCCTGTAGCTCTACCAGTAAATCCTGTCCTTTTCACACAGTCATCTGTATTTCTGTCTCAAAACTCATTGATAGTGGTGATCTGTATTTGTTTTTTGTTGTTTTTTTATCTACACTTTTTTTATCTACACTTCTTGCAAATTATGAAATCTGATTAATTTGAGCCAACAGTGTAGAGTAGTCAATATCTACCCTAGTTGCCATAGGAATGACTTACGCATCAGCACAAAGGTCAGAAAAGCAAAATGAAGGGAGGACTGGAAACAACATAACATAAATGACATAAGTGTCAGACTGTATTTACTACATTTACACAATAGGGAATATGCAGTGTCTAAAACTCTGGCGCATTTCTCATTCAAAATATAGTGAATACCACATAAGAGCAATGTGTGACGTTACATTTGGATCACATCATAAATCTCGAAAAACTACATGAAATATGATCTGAACCTAAAGAGTGAAACTATTTTTCAAACATACAAATTTAATCAGATCAGGATTATCCTAGTTAATGACAACTAAAGATGTTAACCAACAAAACATTTTTGTTACTAGAAATAAAATAAATATGAAATGAACTGAAATAAAATACAATAAAAACTTCTAAATCATACAGACATATATTTACCATAAACACATATTTACAACAATATTTTGAATTAGTATCATTGAATAACATACTAGAATAATTTCGTATCTCAATGATACTAAAATAAAACTGCATGAGATATAAAATAACATATTTATATGGTTCATTATGGGTGTGTATAAATTTAGACTGAATGTGATTTGGAGGCTGTATTATATAAACAACTGCAAACATGCAAAAAAAAATCATAATCAAATATGCTACAATAGGATATTAAAAAGTATGTTTCATTCCAGAGTAAGCAGACACAATGTGCTTGAGAACAGGACTGCATAAAGAGTGTCAGATACACTGCCACCTGTCCCTGCTTTTGTTTGTTTTTTTGTGTGTGTGTGTGTGTGTGTGCGTGTGTGTGTGTGTGTGTGTGTGTGTGTGTGTGTGTGTGTGCGTGTGTGTGTGTGTGTGTGTGTGTGTGTGCAGTGTGCGCGTGTGCATGTGTGCATGTGTGTGTGTGTGTGTGTGAGGCTGGCAGGTGTGCGACGACACACGTCTCTAACACTTGTCCACTCACTTCTGTTCTCATGCATCTCTGTCCTGTGGTGAAGGACCTCTCGCATACACAACTTTAGCATGGACTAGTGTAGTAACTGTGATGATTGTATTATTTACATTTAGATAAGCCATCTCCACATTTATCTTAATAAAAGTCACTTGGCTTATTAGGAAACATTGTATTTATTGTAAATTAACAGTCAAATAATCTAGAAAGACAAAAGAAGCCACTACTATTTCATACAAGATTACTAACTATTTGTAATATATATATATATATATATATATATATATATAAATTGTTTGTTTTTTTATGTGATTTTGGGGTTAGTGATCAAGTTAATCAGTCTAATTTATACATATTAAATTAGTTTGTTTTACACAATTCTTTAAAATTTTCAACTTAGAACATTTCTTTTGTTTTTGTTTTCTTGCATAGTAAGGTTTAGTAGATTTGTTTGGCCATAGCACCTCAGGTGGTCATTTTAGGAAAAGTAGTTCAAACGTTATCAGCAGATATAGCCTACTATAATTGAAAATAATTTTTGTAACAAAACAATATATTTTGAAAGTCAGAAAGGTCTAAACACAATCAAAAAAAAATTCAAGCCATACAGGTTTGGAATATAATAAAGGTGTATAAATTATTTACATTTTGGATGAACTTTCTCTTTAAAATATGCCCATACACCAAGATACAGACTCACTTTCTGTTCTAAATCTAGTTGGATGGAAATTAAATCCAGCAGGTACATTGATCGTGCTAACTCCCAAGGAAAGAGAGGAAGAAATATTTTATTCTAGACCATTCTGTTCAATACGGGTATGCTGCAGGTGCTGCTAGAGGGTTCGAGAGACTGGCTTCAAAGTTGATCTGATGAATCGACCCTATCCTACCAGATTTAATAATTTCACTATTTAAAAGCATTTATGCCTTATAAAGTAAGTCACTCATCGTCTGTCAATTTGCTAAAAATTGCAAAAAAGTTCCCAATGGATAAAATTAAGACCCCTCCTACATTTATTTGGATAGCCTTTTAAAGCTGAGAAATTATGGATGTAAAACGGGTTGTGACTATAGTTTCACGTTGACTTTAATATAATGACCTCTTGTATTGATTTGAACAAGCTGTACTTCATCTGAAAACAGGAGAATAAAACTTTCCTACAGCAGTGAGAAATTGTGTAAGCTCATGTAGCATCGTGGTCAGAAAATAAGAGAAATCTAGACAGACAGCTCCCCCATGTGGTAAATATCAATTGGACAATCAAACAGGGCCATTCTGATTGCCATATGCATTGCTCTAGTGTTCATTCAAAATGTTAAAAGAGGACAATACATAATGCTAATAGCATGTATGTTACTGTACCTGAAGCAGTAGTGGGTATTTTAGCACTCGCTGCATGGGAACCACAAGCAAGTCTCTCAAAGTGAATTTCCCATTGTTGGCTCTCTTCGAACATTCCTGCAACACAAAATAAACTGAATCTGGAAAACAGAAGGCTCTACAAAACCTCAAAAGAAAATGATTGTTTAGTGATTTGGTTATGAGAAAAGCACATTCTAAACAAACTTATCTTTGCTGGGTCATGACTATAAAATGGGAATGAAATATTTTAATTATGACAGAAAAAAACTGTGTTTTGAACCTCTAGTTTCAGTCGAACGCCCTCTTTTTCCTTACAGATGAAGTCTAACAGAGAAATGGCTGATTCTACATGACTGCAGTATTTTCCATAATGCAGAAGCCTAAAGCAGACAGGGTAAATGTTAGCAAAAAAACACACATCAGCAGAGCTTAATAATATCATTCTAGAAATATTAAATATTAACTAGGCCTGCAGAAATTCAATGAAAGCACTGCAGATTTCCAAAAACAAATATTCTAAACAAATCGCGACATCTGTCACCCCAACATGTTTAATTCATTTTCCTCAATATAATTACTTTTTTAGCATTGAACATTTCTCATTAAAATAAATAAATAAATAGACGTAATAAGAATAAATAAAAATAAATAAATAAGTAAAATAAATGTAATCCATAAATGGATCAAAATGTGTGTGTATGGGGGTGGGGGGGTGTATATAAAACATAATTGTATATAGTATATAATCCGTATACCTTTTACTTATAAAATAAACATTATAACAAGTCGTACACAGTTTTGCTTCTCAAGTAAAATAACATATATAGTAGTTGCTGTATGTACCTGTCTTTGTAAATAATGAAGATTTGGTGGAGGTTTTCTGCATTTTTATTTTGAACAGAGTCTTGAATCTCAGTCAATAGGCTTTTGTGAAGTTTAACCAGGTCCTGTGAAGCACAAATATACACGTCATTTAAATTTGTTGGGACAAAAAAAATTGCAGAAACATTGCAATCAGCTTTACTTACTGGTATATTGATGAAAATCTTATCAATTTCTGTTGCTGAGATGAATTTGATCAGTGGAATCATAAAATACTGTTAAGACAGAACAAAATGTTTTTAGCTCCATGTAGGAAAGTTATATCCTACATTGTGTGGCAACAGTGAAGCAGCTGTCCATCACTACAGATCTGAAGCACGGTATGATAAAACTCTCCATCCTGAGAATGTGAATCTCACCTTCTCAATGGTCTCCAGAGTCTCAGTGTATTTGGCTTCTGTCTGTTTGATCTCTAGAAGACAGTAGCTTCTGATATCCACCTCGGCCTGTTTCTGTCAACACAACTCACTTATTCAGACAACAGCCAGCCATCCAAAAAAGCTTGAAAAACAACCTAATAAAATCTTAAAGGGTCACAATGCAACCCATCCAGTTTAAAGACACAAGTTTGTTTTTTCTGGTGCTTTTCGTGTTTACAGTGCATTTACTCATAGAGATACTTACGAAGAAGCAACCATATTTCTGGTAGGAGTAGGAGTAGGTGTTTTACAAAGGAAATCAACACTTTGATGCATAAGGAGAGTTTGTGTGTGTGTGTGTGGTATTGAGTCATTTGTGTACCGCTTGAGACGCAGCAGCCTCTGTCCTCATCAGATCCTCATACACCTCTCCTCCCTCCACATCTCCATACACAGGGTCATAAATATCTTCTTCCAGCTCCTCACTGTTCACACAAACACATTCAGACTAGGACTTTAAAATTGCTATAAAACTATGAACATAATGATTACACAACAGTTCTGGTCAAAACTCTTAGACTTTGCGGCTACTGGTTTTTATATGTAATAGATCAGTTCACTGCTGTATGTATGGGTCTATTTCTACAGAAAATTCCTGTGTAACTTCCTGTTTTCACACTCACTATTAATCAGCCATTCACATTCCTCCCACACAACACCTAACTAGGTTATGATCTCATGCACATAAAGCTGAAAATATTAATTGTTCTTCCGTAACAAAACATGAATATATATATGTGGGTGACAAAAACCACAAGAGCTCATGAGTTTCAGTCAAAAACTAATATCTCACTGCTTCCGATCAAAACAACTGCCCAATGAGGTTAAGAGAGCTTCATACTTACTCAATCAGATCTGCCAAATGCGTATATATGTCTTCATTTTCAGTGCTTTCCTCTGTGGGAAATGACCTGTGAAATCGGTACAGAATACTTTGTTTTAACTCAGAGAATAAGATGTGTGCAACTGATTATTTTCTTGCATTGTAGATGCAAACTCACCTGATTCCTTTCTGTTGTGCAAAAGGCGTATGAGAGAGTTTTGATAGGGTGTCGATGACCTGGAAAGACAAAAGCAAGTTGTTCATTTGCAAATTAGAAATGTGTGTCGGACAGTTTGAGTTTTTGTCTACAGTATAGACCTTTAGCTTATCTGTAGTCATTTTGTTTTTCAGCATGTTTCTCTGGTCTTTTGAGACAGATATGTATTTACACTGAACAAAATTATAAACACAACACTTTTGTTTTTGCCCCCATTTTTCATGAGCTTAACTCAAAGATCTAAGACTTTTTCTATGTACACAAAAGGCCTATTTCTCTAAAATATTGTTCACAAATCTGTATAAATCTGTGTTAGTGAGCACTTTTCCTTTGCCGAGATAACCCATCCACCTCACAGGTGTGGCATATCAAGATGCTGATTAGACAACATGATTATTGCACATGTGTGCCTTAGGCTGGCCACAATAAAAGGCCACTCTAAAATGTGCAGTTTTATCACACAGCACAATGCCACAGATGTCGCAAGTTTTGAGAGAGCTTGCAATTGGCATGCTGACTGCAGGAATGTCCACCAGAGCTGTTGCCCGTGAATTGTATGTTCATTTCTCTACCATAGGCCGTCTCCAAAGGCGTTTCAGAGAATTTGGCAGTACATCCAACCGGCCTCACAACTGCAGACACAATATATATTTAATATATAAACATAACATTTTTCTTAAATATATACATTGTGATGAGCGTCCCGAGTGCATATCAGCGTTGCCCTGGAAATACACGAGGAGCACCTGTTCACAGCTCATCACGGGCTGATCGGCCACACCTGCGGCTCGTCAGCCTGCCGGCTCTTAAGCAGCATGCTCACGGAGACAAGGCGAGAAGCCTCTCCATGAGACAGAAACCTAACTCTCTCTCTTTCTCCCGTTCCAGACAGCAGTGTGTGACCGACCAGCACCACCACGAGCACCGCACGGATTCACCCGCACCTGGATACGATCGAGAACACTGCCACAAGCCCGTACGGCATCACCACCCACACCCTTGAGCACGGATTAATAAAATCCACCCTCCGGGGTTTTTGATTTGAGCTCTCCTTGTCGTGTGTTCCTTTCCACCCCGTTACACTGGTGGAGAATGCGAGCATATTAGTGGAAGGAACACTGACAAGCGATCTCCCGGCAACTCACCGTTCTTTTTTCTTTATTTTTATTTCTCTTTTCTGTCTCCCCGTTTCCAGGCGGCCGCTCCTCCCCCGACATGGATGAAATCCTCCAGCGGCTAACGGAGGTCAGCATTCGCCAGCAGCAGATCACGGAACATCTTGCCGCCCGACAGGGTCAGACCGAGCAGGGGCTCGACGAGCTGCGCACGGCAGCCGCACGACGCATTACGCTACCAGATCCTCGGTGCAAGATAACGCAATTATTGCCCAAGATGACAGCGGATGACGATGTTGAGGCTTTTCTCCAAATGTTCGAGAACACAGCGACCCAGGAGGGCTGGGAGAGCGATGACTGGGCGCGGTTGTTGGCGCCCCTCCTCACCGGCGAGGCTCAGCGAGCCTACTTCGCCACGCCGTCCGAACTCGCCGGCAGGTACGGCGAGCTGAAGAGGGAAATCCTGGCCAGGCTGGGGCTTTCTTCAGGCCCAGTACTTCCACGATTGGGACTATAAATCCCGCCTCCCAGCCCGAGCTCAAGCGGCTGAATTGTCCCGTCTCGCTCGGCATTGGTTGTTGGATGGGGAGCCCACAGCTGCCCAGGTAGCGGAGCGCGTCGTCATTGACCGCTTCCTCCGTGCTCTCCCGAGGTCTCATCGCCAAGCGGTCAGGATGCGGAACCCCAACACCGTGGCTGAGCTAGTCGAGGCGGTAGAGCTGGCGGATGCTGCCCAACACCGGGATGCTGGGGAGCGAGCGTGGCCTTTTCCCCGGAGGGTGGTCCAGGAGCGACGCGTGCCGGAGGGCACCTCACGACCAGTAGCCAGGCCGGCGGCTCCCGTTCAAAAGGACGAACCCATGCCGACAGCGGATCCCACCTCTCCGGCACGGACATGGCTGGCAGGCTGTATCGTGCATCAGGACCTACCCGCGGGGGCTCCAGAGGCGGAGGTAAAAATCAATGGCCACCCATTCCCGGCCCTTCTAGACTCCGGTAGCGCCGTCAGCCTGATTCAATCCCGCATCCTCGCGCCCCGCGGAGAAACTAAGGCCACCCTTCCGATCACTTGCGTGCATGGAGACACGCGACACGTCCCGGCCCGGAGAGTGACCATTTCAGCTGCCCCTGGCGCGTGGCCGGTGGAAGTGGGCGTGGTGAAGGACCTGCCGGTCCCCGTCCTCATTGGAAGAGATTGGCCGGGGTTTGATCGCCTGCTTGCTGCCGCCATACAGCCTGCCAGCACAAAAGGGAGCCGCCGCCGGAAAAGGCTGGCGAAAGGAGGCCGTGGTCGCCCCGCCTTGCTGGCCTCGGACAGCGGGAGAGATGGTGAGTCCCCTCCACCTAATCCTAACCTCTACCATGACCTATTTCAGCAGGTGACCGGAGGCGGGTCATTCGCCAAGGAGCAGCGCGAGGACGACCGGCTAAAGCATTGCTGGACTCAAGTGCGCATGGTGGAGGAAAAGGAGACTCAACCAGGGCCCCATCCTCTCCCGCATTTCATCGTCCGAAACGGCCTGCTCTACTGTGTCGCACGGCGAAGGGGGGAGGACAAAACCTTACTGGTGGTGCCCCGGACGAAGACGGAAACGGTGCTGGAGTTGGCCCACTCGCACCCCCTGGCGGGCCACCTTGGGGCGGAAAACACCACCCAACGAATCCGTGACCGTTTCCAATGGCCAGGGATGGAAGCCAAGGTCAAACGGTTCTGTCAGGCCTGCCCCACCTGCCAAAGGACGTCGCCGCGGAAGCCTCCCCCCAGCCCGCTGATTCCACTGCCCATCATTGAGGTGCCCTTCGAGCGCATCGGGATGGACCTGGTAGGGCCGTTGCCTAAGTCTGCCCGGGGCCATGAGCACATCTTGGTGATTGTGGACTACGCCACCCGGTACCCGGAAGCAGTGCCCCTCCGAAAGGTCACCGCCAAGTCCATCGCCCGTGAGCTCTTCCTGCTCTGTAGCCGGGTCGGCATCCCCGCCGAGATACTGACCGACCAGGGGACCCCCTTTATGTCCCGGCTAATGGCTGACCTGTGCACCCTCCTCAAAGTGAAGCAACTGAGGACCTCCGTATACCACCCCCAGACTGACGGCCTAGTGGAAAGGTTTAATCAAACCCTCAAACAAATGCTACGACGAGTGGTAGCCGAAGACAAGCGGGACTGGGACCTCATGCTGCCCTATGTGCTGTTCGGGATATGGGAGGTACCTCAGGCGTCCACCGGCTTCACCCCGTTCGAACTGCTGTTCGGCCGCCAGCCCCGGGGGCTGTTGGACGTAGCCAAAGAGGCATGGGAGCAACAGCCTGCGCCTCACCGCTCGGTGATCGAGCACGTAAAGGAGATGAGGGAGATGAGCTTTCCTGTAGCTCAACTGGTAGAGCATGGCGCTAGCAATGCCAAGATCATGGGTTCGATTCCCAGGGAAAGCAAGAGCTGATAAAATGTAAAAACTGTAACTTGAATGCAATGTAAGTCGCTTTGGATAAAAGCGTCTGCTAAATGTAAATGTAATGTAATGTAAATGTAATGAGGGAAAGAATCGACCGGGTCATGCCATTAGTCCGGGAACACCTCGTCAAAGCCCAACAGGCGCAGCAACGGCATTACAACCGAGCTGCCCAGCCACGAGAGTTCCAGCCTGGAGACAGAGTGATGGTCCTTGTCCCCAACTCCGCCTGCAAGTTCCTGGCCAGCTGGCAGGGTCCGTATACTGTCACCGAGAGAACTGGTCCCGTCACTTACCGTGTCCGCCAGCCGGGGCGGCGGAAAGCAGACCAGCTTTACCACGTCAACCTGCTGAAGAAGTGGGTGGGGACAAGGGTCCAGCTGGCTGCCTTCACCGCCGTGGAGCCGGTGGTAGTGGACACTAACCCACAGCTGTCGGCAGCTCAGAAGACGGAGCTGCAGCACCTGGTCGGTCAGTTCCCCGATGTGTTCTCATCGACCCCCGGGCAGACCCAGATCCTCCAACACGAGATCCGCACGCCACCCGGAACCATCGTCCGGCAGCGGCCCTACCGAGTCCCAGAGGCTCGTCGGCAGGCTATTGAGGAAGAAATCCAACAAATGCTGAAGTTAGGGGTGATTGAACCATCTACTAGCCCTTGGTCCAGCCCTATCGTCCTGGTACCAAAACCAGATGGCACCCTCCGCTTCTGCAACGACTTCCGCCGCCTAAATGAAATCTCGGAGTTCGACGGTTACCCAATGCCTCGGGTGGATGAGCTCCTCGATCACCTAGGTAGGGCCCGGTATATCTCTACCCTGGACTTAACTAAGGGATACTGGCAAGTGCCCCTCTCCAAAACTGCCCAGCCCAAAACAGCCTTCAGCACCCCCAATGGGCACTGGCAGTACCGGACCCTTCCCTTCGGCCTGCACGGGGCTCCTGCCACGTTCCAGCGCATGATGGACATCGTGCTGCGGCCCCATCAGTCCTATGCCGCGGCATACCTGGACGACGTGGTAATCCACTCCGAGCGTTGGGAAGATCACCTAGACCGTCTGCGGAGGGTGCTAATGGAGCTGCGTAGGGCTGGGCTCACCGCCAACCCCCGAAAATGCCACCTGGGCCTATCTGAGGCAAAGTACCTGGGCTTCCAGGTCGGACGGGGCCTCATCAAGCCCCAGGAAAAAAAGGTGGAAGCAGTCCAGTCCTCCCCGAAACCCAGCACGAAGTCCCAGGTACGAGCCTTTTTGGGGTTGGCGGGGTACTATCGCTGCTTCATCCCTAACTTCTCCTCCTTAGCCGCCCCCCTGACAGACCTGACCAGGAAGGGGCAGCCAGAGAAGGTGTGTTGGACACCCGAGGCAGAGGAGGCCCTGAGAAGGGTGAAGATGGCGCTCTCCTCGGAGCCAGTTCTGCGAGCCCCCGACTTCAGCTTCCCCTTTCTGCTGCAAACGGATGCCTCCGACACCGGACTGGGAGCCGTTCTGTCCCAAGTTCAGGAAGGTGAAGAGCATCCCATCCTGTACATCAGCAGAAAGCTGACCCCGGCCGAAAAGAACTACGCCACCGTGGAGAAGGAAGCTCTGGCCATCAAGTGGGCGGTCCTGGAGCTGCGCTACTACCTCCTGGGCCGGAGGTTCACCCTCGTTACGGACCACGCACCCCTCCAATGGATGGCCCGGGCGAAGGACACAAACGCCAGGGTGACGCGATGGTTCCTCGCGCTCCAGGACTTCCACTTTGAGGTGCGACATCGGGCAGGAGTGGCCCACTCCAACGCGGACGGCCTCTCCCGGATCTGGTCAGCTTTCGCAGGTCTGTCGGGGGTCACTCCCCACCCACCCCTTCTATCACCCCTACTAACACCATATTGTTCCGCCAGGCCAGGACAACGCTTAGGGGGGGGGAGTGTGACGAGCGTCCCGAGTGCATATCAGCGTTGCCCTGGAAATACACGAGGAGCACCTGTTCACAGCTCTTTACGGGCTGATCGGCCACACCTGCGGCTCGTCAGCCTGCCGGCTCTTAAGCAGCATGCTCACGGAGACAAGGTGAGAAGCCTCTCCATGAGACAGAAACCTAACTCTCTCTCTTTCTCCCGTTCCAGACAGCAGTGTGTGACCGACCAGCACCACCACGAGCACCGCACGGATTCACCCGCACCTGGATACGATAGAGAACACTGCCACAAGCCCGTACGGCATCACCACCCACACCCTTGAGCACGGATTAATAAAATCCACCCTCCGGGGTTTTTGATTTGAGCTCTCCTTGTCGCGTGTTCCTTTCCACCCCGTTACAACATGTATGTGTGTGTATTTATACAGACACAATAAATATACACAGCACACACACATATAAACTATAAAATGTATTTGTGTGTGCGTGTGTGCGTGTGTGTGGGTGGGTGTGTGGTCTAAATATACTCTATGCTAAATATATGTTATAACATTGAAGCTCAATGAAACATACAGGTACATAAAAAAAAAATGAATATCGTGAAAAAAAATCATGTTTTCTTATATGAACTTATTTCAAAAAGTGAAACTTTCATATATTTTAGATTCATTACATGTAGAGTAAAACGTTTCACGTTTTCATTTTTATGATTGGAGAATACAGCTCATGAAAGTCAAAAATCAGTATCTCAATATATTAGAATATTTACATTTGAGTTTCATTAAATGACCAACCATACAGAATAAATTCTGGGTATCTCTTGTTCTTTGAAACCACAATAATGGGGAACACTGCTGACTTGACAACGGTCCAGAAGACGATCATTCACACCCTCCACAAAGAGGGTAAGTCACAGAGGGTCATTACTGAAAGGGGTGAATGTTCAAGGAGAGCTGTATCAAAGCATATTAAATGCAAAGTTGGCTGGAAGGAAGAAATTGGATAGGAAAATGTGCACAAGCAACAGGGATGACCGCAAGCTTGAGAATACTGTCAAGCAAAGCCGATTCAAACACTTGGAAGAGCTTCACAAGGAGTGAACTGAAGCTGGAGTCAGTGCATCAAGAGTCACCACGCTCAGACATCTTCAGGAAAAGTGCTACCAAGCCACTTCTGAAACAGAAACATCGTCAGAAGCATCTTACCTGGGCTAAGGAGGAAAATAACTGGACTGTTGCTCAGTGGTCCAAAGTCCTCTTTTCAGATGAAAGTAAATAGAGAATACAAAGACACCCCATAGAGAATCTATGGAGTATTGTCAAGAGGAAGATGAGAGACACCAGACCCAACAATGCAGATGACCTGAAAGCAACCTGGGCTTCCATTACACCCGAGCAGTGCCACAGGCTGATTGCCTCCATGCCACGCCGCATTGATGCAGTAATTCATGCAAAAGTTTTTGTTCGCAATTTTTTTTTTATTCCCCAAAAAATACACAAATATGGCCTAAACAATCTATTGGTAGAAAAGATATTCCTGGAAATACATCTTGTTATACATTTGAAAAAATATATTTTTTGCTGTATGGGACATGATCTTCAGGAATAAAGTATAATAAAAACAGAGTTAATGATATAAGTAAATAGAATTAACTGAATGTTTACTGTCATTTTGTCAATGATTAGAATTAAATTGACTGTCCTGTGTAAATACCCTCTTCACATATGAAATCAGCAAACAGCACAATTGCTGCATTTTACTTGAGATTAAAAAAACTATTACATAACTCTATAAAACTAGTTCTAAGTAACTAATAGGATGAACACTATCTATTATTTATTTACTATTTCAGCTGAAAAGAAGTTGCGATTCCTCTTATAGCCTACATATGAAAAGCGATGCTCTTAGAGAGAGACATCGCACTCTCTGGAGAGGAAGTGGTCTTGCAATGCCGAGCTTGTGCGATGTGGGCTTGCTTTCTCACATTTACATTCATGCACACACACAGACATATACAGATTGGCATATGGTAACACACGTGCATGCAGCACAAACACACTTACAATAGACAGATCTCGATGATAGCACGCCATTGGGTCTTTGCACCGTGCATCGTAACACCTGTTGAAAACTAACTCTGCTTCCTTTAGAAAGTTATTTTTGTTCACGCCACTGATAAGAGGTGTTGTCATCTACTTTCATTCTCACTTCATGCATCCTAAACTGCATGAATGTTTTAGTATTTTAACTCATCCACAGGCAGCATTCTGTGGAGATGGAACAGCAACAATCTACATCTATACATTTCCCTAGTATCTCTTCGACAAAGTATACAAATTAATAAAGTCAGATTTTAACTTATTAGTAATTGATCCTGAATTTAGGAATAACATTTTTGAAGTTCTGTACAGGAACATTAAAATATGGCACCTAACCTATACAGTATAAATCTAAGATGCCAGCTGCAGGTCGAAGCTTTTGAAGCTTTACAGTCAGATCGCAGCAGAATTTCAATCCCACCATAAAACGGAGCAGCAGAGGTGAGCTTTTCATTCTGAATCGCAATAGACTGTGCATTCACATTTCAGTTCTGTAACTAAGTGTGAATGTGTATAAGGTGAGATTTTTTTTAAAGTTTAGTTTTATTTTTCTCAGTATAAACAACCAGTCACACACTTGAAGGAATTTGTGTTTAAATTAGCTTTGAAAAGATAGAAACTGAACAAATGACTTTATTTCAGTTTATATTGCATTTATGCATTTGAAAGACAAGACTTTCATCAGCCCATGGATTCCCTGATAATCAAGCTTTTGACCTTGATATTACTGTGCTCTGTTGTTCAAGCAATAAATCATGTCAGTAAATCATTATTGCTTTGTGAAGACAAAACTCCCACCACCTATTGATTGGATATAGTTGTGTCAATATGCTACCCCAAGAAGTAGTAAATGCATATCTCTATATTGTCATATGAGGTGACTGAAAAAACTACATGTGCATAGAACCGCATGTGCTGTGGAGTCTCTGAGGAAACAGCACAGGAAGACGAAAGGTGAGAAAAGGTTTAAATACAACCTCCAAACAGATGTGTGCATGAGAGCACAAGCAACCATGAGCAGAGTTCAGCAACATTAACACCTGCAACACTCCATGAGAAACTATTTTAAGAAAACAATAAGCAATGAGCACCTACAACACTTTTACACATCACTGTAGCGCAGAGACAAAACAAATAAAAAAACAATGAAAACACCAATATAGTGGGGAAAAAAACACTAATATTCAATACAGAGCTACAATTATGAGAAATGTGTATTTTATTACATTTAAGTAATATACTTCATTATACTAATATTAGGCTATGTGTGGTTGATAGGCAAAGTATGCACCTTGGCATGCGTTTTGTTCAGTCTTTTAAAGACTTTAAATAGCAAATCATCCAATCAGAGTCTGAATTATCAGTTTTATAAAGATTCTTTTATTCAATGTAAAATAAGCACATAACTCCAAATCTGTGCCAAATCTGAGTTGTGTTTTATATCATTACCTCATAATTTAATTTAAAGCGGATTTAATGAATGTGGATGTAACATGCGTACTTACAAGGCAAACTCATGTTAGAAGATTGCTGCCGGGCAAAGATTAAAAGTAGGATTAACTTAACCCTTGAGAACACACAGAGACCTATAAATGGGGCAAAACACAATAACTGCAGTGTAAAATTGTGTGGTGCGAAGTAGTGTTAACACTTTTTATAATGGTGTCACTGCTTCACTGTGTTGGTCAGTGTAAGGTGCACATATAGTTAGCTAGTAGTAGTAAAACTTACTTAAAAAGCAATTAGTTAACTAGTTATTAGTTTGCTGAAAATGTATTAGTTAAAAAAGTATTTAATATTTATTATCTGTATGTATAGGCAAGACAATTGTATGTTTTTGAAAACCTACTCAAGGCTGCATGTATCAGAGCAAAAACACAGTAAAAACATTAATACTGTTAAATATTATTATAATTTCAAATAACTGTTTTTTATTTTAAAATCCATAATTTATTGAGATGGAAAAGCTGGATTTTCAGCAGCCATTACTGCAGTCACATGATCCTTAAGAAACCATTCTAATATGTGACCCTGAACCACAACACCAGTCTTAAATCGCTGGGGTATATTTGTAGCAATAGCCAAAAATACATTGTATGGGTCAAAATTATTTATTTATTTTTTATGCCAAAATTCATTAGGATATTAAGTAAAGATCATGAATTAATAAATTTCCTACTGTAAATATATAAAAACTTAATTTTGGATTAGTATTATGCATATATATATATATATATATATATGTTATTTATTTCTTTAGCACCCTGAGATTCCAGATTTTCAAATAGTTGTATTTATCATAACAAACCGTACATCAATGGAAAGCTTTTTTTTATTCAGCTTTCAGATGTTGTATAAATCTCAATTTCGATAAATCTCAAATTACCCTTATGACTGGTTTTGTGGTCCAGGGTAACATATTATGTTGATTTGGAGGTTAACAATCTTAGTATCTTAACCTTATTAATAATAACTACATTTTAATATTCTATATAATGCATAATATATTATAATATTAACGATAATATATTAATATTAAACATGCTGAATTTTTGAAACTCAAGTTTCCAGAGAAGCTTTTTATGTGATTACTTTGTAACTGATTTTATTTTAAATTATATTCAAAATTGAATTGTTTTGATGAATATTATCGCTTTTTTTGCATGTCAAAATATTTGAAGTTTTTTAAAGCTTTTTGAGATGCAATTTTTAAAGGCGTAAAAATAATATTTATGATAATAAGGACAAAAACAGTATGATTTTAAAATCATACTGATCCAAAACCTTTTAAAAGTAGTGTCAATATATAGAAATAAAACCAAAAAATCTGGCATCTGTGATGAAGGAGGACTACTGAGGTCCTCTATATTATTCTATATTAATTGTTTTTAATAAAAATGTCATACTACTCAAAGATGCTGTTAAATTAGTAGTGTTGCTAACTTTGAACTTTTAGTTAGTTACCCCGACACACATCATATTATTCAACTTAAACATCTAAAACTACTAAACTTTTTATGTTATATCACACACAACTACATAAACTGAACAAATTACACTCCTCAGAACCATTAACAACATATACACATGCCCTCAGCCATAAGCATCCTCCAAAAACTGCTCAGCGAGCGTGTTTGAATGGCTTTTCTGTCCCCTACATTAGTCAGTTATTTCAGTAGTGTAGTTCAGCCCTGCAGGGCTGTGCTGATGATTCTGCATGGCTGCAGATGTGTCCTGTGAGTACAGAAAAACAATGGCTGAACCCCTCTGTGAAAACAGCGCAGTTCCTCACAGCACAAAAGATGCTTCACTTTATGTTTAACCCCACATGAGGCCAGACATTCAGCCACTGTACTTGCTAGGAGGAGAAATGCCAGGAGGACACTACTGGAGTTGGTTACTCCTGTGGCTCAGGGAATTATTGTATTACACTGCCAGACAAAGACAGTCCAAACATTCAGGAAGAGGTTGTACATGGGAAAGTTTGGAAAATAAATGAGCTATTGATTACAGGTGACATTCAGAGGCCAGACCACAACCGCATTAGGCTGCGTTTACAAGTGTCTGCGAGTGCAAGAAGAGGCCGCTACATTTTCAGAGGAGAAATATACAGATTATGTTCATTGCATGGGAAATGTGAATGTGAATAAGTAAATGTGTCTGTAGGGATATTAATGTTCAAAAAGTGAAAACTGTAGGTAAAGCTATTATTTTTGACCATGTTAGATAATAGGGGTGGCACGGTACATAGATGTCACAGTTCGTACATACCTCAGTTCGGGGGTCACGGTTCGATACGGTTTTGGTACAACAGGGGAAAAAAGAAATCTACTATGTTCGGTTTCTTTTCATTTATTTTGAACAGACAGTAGTGCAAATTAAATTATTTCCCACCTAGATGTGAAAATACTAATTCTTAATACTAGTACTATTATTACATTATGTATATTATATATAAAATCTGTTTTGTTTTCATTGTGAATGTATACAAATAAAAGCAGACCTTTATCCAGTGATTATTAATAAGACAATAAGTGGTTAAAATGTATTATTTTGAGGAAACAGTTGAAGTTATTGCGCCAGAGCACACACACACAGTTTTTTATTATTAATTGTATATATTTAACATTCAAAATTATTACAAAATGTTAAATTATTACAAGTGGTGAAAATGGGCCAATTCACCTCCAACACCATCACCCTGAACATAGGAGCCCCACAGGGTTGTGTCCTGAGTCCCCTGCTCTACTCTCTCTACACACACGACTGCGTGTCCTCTCACAGCTCCACTTCTATTGTTCAATTTGCTGATGATACTGTGGTTCTGGGCCTCATTTCCAACAATGATGAGACCACGTACTTGGATGAGGTAGAAAGACTTACATCATGGTGCCAGGACAACTGTCTCTCTCTGAACGTGAGCAAAACTAAAGAGCTGATTGTGGACTTCTGGGAGAGACAGCAACGGCCCTACTCTCTTCTTATGATCAGTGGGACCCCTGTGGAGAGGGTGAGCAGCTTCAAGTACCTCGGTGTAAACATCTCCGAGGACCTGACTTGGACTGCACACATTCTGACTCAGGTCAAGAAAGCCAGGCAAAGACTGTACCATCTGCGACAGCTGAGGAAATTCAGTCTCGCCAGCAATCCTGAAAACTTTCTATTCAGGGGGAATAGAAAGTATACTGACTCTCAGTATATCTCAGTGTGGTATGGTAACTCCTCAAATCAGGACTGCAAAGCTCTGCAGAGAGTTGTGCGCTTGGCTGAGCACATCTCAGGGTCTGCTCTCCCCTCTTTGCAGGACATCTACCTCAAACGCTGCAAAAGCAGAGCTGCTAAAATCATCAAGGACTCAAATCCCCCTGGTAACCGTCTCTTCATTTTACTGCCATCTGGCAAGCGCTTCAGGAGCATGATGAAAACTGAGAGACTTAGGAGGAGCTTCTTCCCTCAGGCCATCAGGCTCCTAAACTCAAACTCGTTCAAATAACATTTACAGGACTCAATTTAATCAACTGTAAAACATTCACTATTATCATCATCCGCATTGCTGCTACAGTGGGTACGGAAAGTATTCAGACCCCCTTAAATTTTTCACTCTTTGTAATATTGCAGCCATTTGCTAAAATCATTTAAGTTCATTTTTTTTCCTCATTAATGTACACACAGCACCCCATATTGACAGAAAAACACAGAATTTTTGACATTTTTGCAGATTTATTAAAAAAGAAAAACTGAAATATCACATGGTCCTAAGTATTCAGACCCTTTGCTGTGACACTCATATATTTAACTCAGGTGCTGTTCATTTCTTCTGATCATCCTTGAGATGGTTCTACACCTTCATTTGAGTCCAGCTGTGTTTGATTATACTGATTGGACTTGATTAGGAAAGCCACACACCTGTCTATATAAGACCTTACAGCTCACAGTGCATGTCAGAGCAAATGAGAATCATGAGGTCAAAGGAACTGCCTGAAGAGCTCAGAGACAGAATTGTGGCAAGGCACAGATCTGGCCAAGGTTACAAAAATATTTCTGCTGCACTTAAGGTTCCTAAGAGCACAGTGGCCTCCATAATCCTTAAATGGAAGACGTTTGGGACGACCAGAACCCTTCCTAGAGCTGGCCGTCCGGCAAAACTGAGCTATCGGGGGAGAAGAGCCTTGGTGAGAGAGGTAAAGAAGAACCCAAAGATCACTGTGGCTGAGCTCCAGAGATGCATTCGGGAGATGGGAGAAAGTTGTAGAAAGTCAACCATCAATGCAGCCCTCCACCAGTCGGGGCTTTATGGCAGAGTGGCCCGACGGAAGCCTCTCCTCAGTGCAAGACACATGAAAGCCCGCATGGAGGACTCCAAGATGGTGACAAATAAGATTCTCTGGTCTGATGAGACCAAGATATAACTTTTTGGCCTTAATTCTAAGCGGTATGTGTGGAGAAAACCAGGCACTGTTCATCACCTGTCCAATACAGTCCCAACAGTGAAGCATGGTGGTGGCAGCATCATGCTGTGGGGGTGTTTTTCAGCTGCAGGGACAGGACGACTGGTTGCAATCGAGGGAAAGATGAATGCGGCTAAGTACAGGGATATCCTGGACGAAAACCTTCTCCAGAGTGATCAGGACCTCAGACTGGGCCGAAGGTTTACCTTCCAACAAGACAATGACCCTAAGCACACAGCTAAAATAACGAAGGAGTGGCTTCACAACAACTCTGTGACTGTTCTTGAATGGCCCAGCCAGAGCCCTGACTTAAACCCAACTGAGCATCTCTGGAGAGACCTAAAAATGGCTGTCCACCAACGTTTACCATCCAACCTGACAGAACTGGAGAGGATCTGCAAGGAGGAATGGCAGAGGATCCCCAAATCCAGGTGTGAAAAACTTGTTGCATCTTTCCCAAAAAGACTCATGGCTGTATTAAATCAAAAGGGTGCTTCTACTAAATACTGAGCAAAGGGTCTGAATACTTAGGACTATGTGATATTTCAGTTTTTCTTTTTTAATTAATCTGCACAAATGTCAACAATTCTGTGTTTTTCTGTCAATATGGGGTGCTGTGTGTACATTAGTGAGGAAAAAAAATGAACTTAAATGATTTTAGCAAATGGCTGCAATATAACAAAGAGTGAAAAATTTAAGGGGGTCTGAATACTTTCCGTACCCACTGTATGTATATATATACACCCGGTACAACCTGTTTGCACATCCCTGTTTTTATTATTATTTATTAAGTCCACAGTATACTGTATTGCACATTGTACTCTTTATTTATTTTTTATTTGTATTTATTTTTTTACCTACATTTATATTTATTCTCTTGTGTTGTGTTACGTATTTTGCACTGTCCATTGAGCGGACCTGACCTGATTTACATTTCACTACTGATTATATTCTGTATATTTGAGTATGTGACGAATAAAAGAACCTTGAACCTTGAACATGATCACATTTTCTAACACACACACACACACACACACACACAAAACACATCAGTTTCAGTATTGCTAAAGTTGGTAGGCTACTTTTGTCACTGGGCGGTGAGAGAAATCACCGTAAAATAGGTCTGGGTCCAACTGCAGGAACGGCAGAGCGGGGGCAGAGTAGGAGGAGGGATGGTGGGGCCAGGCCCATGTAGTGGAAGAGGGCCTGAAGACAGAGGCAGCCATGGGTGCCAGGGTGGGGCAGGCAGAGCAGGAGGCCAGGGCGGGGGAAGGCAGGGCGGGCAGAGCAGGGCAGAAGCGGACTCTGCGGGCTTACGGAACGGAGCGGACTCTGCGGGCTCACGGAACAGAGCGGACTCTGGAGCGGACTCTGGAGCGGACTCTGGAGCGGACTCTGGAGCGGACTCTGTGGGCTCACAGAATGGAGCGGGCTCTGGAGCGGATTCTGTGGGTTCACGGAACGGAGCGGGCTCTGGAGCGGACTCTGTGGGCTCACGGAACGGAGCGGGCTCTGGAGTGGACTCTGTGGTCTCACGGAACGGAGCGGGCTCTGGAGTGGACTCCACCCTGAAGGCTGAACGCTCAGATGCAGAGCCAGGTTTACCCAGTATGGCATCATGGACTTAAAGGGGTCTGCCAGGCCTCTCCAGAAGATGACCATGAGGCAGGTCTTCTCTGTAGCCGACTGGCGAGCCATTCCCACAAAGTCCTTGATGTAATCCTCATTGCTCCGGTCTCCCTGCCGGATATCGAGGAACTTCCCTGCTGGACCCATGTTTGCTGGTTTACTTTTGTCACTGGGCGGTGAGAGAAATCACCGTAAAACAAAGGTCTGCGTCCAATTGCAGGTAAAAGGCTTTAATAAAAAACAAAAAGGCCAACAAGGCAAAAAACAAAACAAGTTAAGGAGGGGGATACATAAAATGGCAACAAGTGCATGTATCCCCAGAGTAACAGCAACCACGAAGACCAACACATGTGCATACAATACAATAACATACATGCACAATGAAACCAGACAGAGTGGTGGGAGTGAGTGGTAGAGTTGAGCCGGATACTCGGCTGAAACGAGTATCCGGTACGGATAAAGCACTTTTGCCGAGTACGAGTATCATACGAGTAATACGAGTCAATATCTGTTCTCGGATTGAATAAAAATTATCATTGGGTAGCGGACTGTGTCTGCGTTCTGTGATAGGCTAGTCACAGCGCCCCTCTCCTACACACATACAGGTTTAGGGGCCGCTCACATATCGCGTCTTTTGCGCGCTCAAGTTCGTTATTTCAAATGTAGAAGTGCGGTATGCGCGCTCATAATGGAAGCGACGCGGTCGCAGTGCGACGCGCTCGTTTTTTCCAGGCGCGTCCGCGCCGCATCGAGATAAAATCATCTCAACTTTTCAGAATGCCGCAAGCGCACCGCACCTTCTTGTAACGGAGAGCGCAGCTGATGGTTGCTTAGCAACGACAAAGCCTCCGGAGCGCAACCGCCCGAGCGCTTTGGAAAAAAAGGAGAAAGCAGCGCGCCTAGCGTTTTCCATGCGTTTTTAGGCGCGATATGTGAACGACCCCTATTGTGTTGCTGTGTCCCGCTCTGCTCACTCACACACAGAACACTGAGAAGAGAAGAGAACAGCGCGCTCTCTCTCTCTGTCTCTCCCTCAGTCACTCAGGTTCGCGGGTTTTTTCCGTTAACGTTTAGGGTTTCTTCAGCTTCAGGTTTGTTTTTTACTTTGGTTTGTAGTACTTACTTATTAACCAGTAGAGTTTTGGTAAACGTGGGGTTTGTTCAGACGTGGTGCTTGGTAGAATGCGACTCGCGTCTCTGCCTGTCGGAGATTTTTTTTTCTTTTTTAAACCTTTTAAACCAAGAGAGTGTCTGACACTTTCTTGCTGTATTTCATTAAAAAAAAGGAAGTAGTGGTATAAAACTATATTACAAATCAATTAGCTACACACACACACACACACACACACACACACACACACATACCTGGTGTAAAAAAAAAAAAAAGAACCAAAAAAAATAAATTCACACTGATCATAAAAAAATTTAAAGTTAAAAAAAGAAAGTTATGTTGAGATGAAAACTCTTGTTCATTACATTTTACTTCATAATTGCAACCGCATGTGTTGTATTCATTGTTGCAAAACTTGTTCTGTATATAGTTCGTTTGTTATCGTGATCAAAACCATTGATCTGAAGCTTAATGCTGATGCTGTCATGTAAATAGTTTTCTAATCAGCAATAAATATAACAATTTCTGATCAGCCCCGCCCATTTCAAGACAACCCGACCCACTTCCCGGTTAAATCCCGCCCACTTCCGGGTTAGGCCCCGCCCAGTCCGAGTACAGATACAGATACAGATAATTCATATGGTTAACAGATACAGATACAGATACAGATAATGCTGTACTCGCTCATCCCTAGTGAGTGGTACAAGTAGTCCGTGATGATGGAGAACAGCTGGGAGTGTGATGAGTGGCAGGTGTGTGGAGTTAAGGGAAATGAGTCCAGGAGGAAGGGAGATGGCGACCTCTGGTGGTGAGAGGGAGAAACGCCAGGCCAACTTTATCAAAATAAAATACAAACATCAGCGCACCCGCCTCTCTGTCACCGTTGGAACGCGACTGAATTAACTTACAAAGCCTATAATTTACATAATAAATAATAGTTTAGCATTCAGATAAGTTACATCGCAAATATGGAAATATTATGGAATATTTGAATTTGTGCCGAATGAGAGAGATAGGATACACGAGCACAAAGCTTCATTTCACAAACAGTTGAGTGCGCAAGCCTTTGTCAGTCCACCATGTGAGAGACGCCTTCAGAATCAGCACATAGGCTGCATCCGAAAACTGAAAAAAGCTGCCTTCGTTACAAGGCAGGAAGGCATCAAGGCACGTCCGAATGCAAAGTTAGCTTCACTTCCTGTCTCTTGAAATACCTTCATCTAATCGATTTTTGAAGGCAGCATAGATGTATCTTTCGCTGCCTTTGATAACCCACAATCCTGTGCATTCCTTTCTGTGACGGTTGAGCTAAAAAAATAAAGATGACGTCTGAAAGTTGCGTTCGGTTGTTAGTTTGTGTGTAAATGTATATTTCTGATTAACTTTTTGCACTTTTGATGTTATATCTAGCGAGACATTAGTATTATAGTAATTCAATATTGTTCAGTTATCACCAAAACTCATTCTATTTTTTGTTGTAGATCATTAAAACGTTACGCTGCCTCATAAGCCTGTCTAAAATCAGTTTCATGATGTGCCTTCGTTAGGGCTGTAACGATACGCGATATGAAACCGAAATCGCGACACTCAGATCCACGATCCTGTGTCGCGGTGTGATAAGGGAGAATCGCGACACACCCCGTGACTACCTTTCCAATCATGTGACGCCTGCCTGCGAAAGTTGAGCTAGTTTCGCACAGATTTTCCCCTCAAGGACATCGCGTGCGTGCTCCTTGCCCAAACAAAAGACGCAAAGATTGTGTGTGTCATCGCAAATAACCAGGACACGGATCCACACACTTATTGAACGCCTTGCTAGTGCTCGCCATGATAATAAAGGAAAACTGTATTCCTACCAGAATGCACGTTTCTTCAAACAGACCAGTCAGTGAAGACGAAGATGATGTATTCTCCTGGCGGTCCTTCGCGCCGGTAGTGCAATAAAATATGACATTAAACTTATTTATTTGAGAAAGATAAACTAATCAAACTGGCTGGCCTGTTAAAATATGTTCATTATGTCCTCAGTTGTATATTAAGAATGTAATGCAGTACTGTTCTGTATTGTGTATAAGCCACAGGGGGGCACTAAGGTGCAGGCTAAAGAGGACGCGTTTGTATTATTGTTTGTTTTGTCCCAAATGTTTTACCGTATTAAGGCTTTTTGACCGTGAGACTGATGTGTCTGCAGCTCGTGAAATAAATATGCCGAAAATGGATAAAGATGGCTCATCTCTATCGTCCACTCTTTTCCTCCGAATGCAACGTTAGCTGCAATAATATAGTCACATAACTCAACAGGTTATGGGCCCAGGAAGTCGTTCGGAAGATAAGTTAGTTGTTTTTCCACTGTTTAGAAAGTCGCAACGGACCGCGTGCTAACGGACTACTGGAAAAAAAGAAAAAGAGTAAGCTAACATGACGGAACAACGAAGGAGGTTGCCTCGACTGATGTTCGACGGAGATGAGACTAAGTATGAGCTTTGGGAGACCAAAATGTTGGGACATTTTCATTTATCAGGGCTAAAGGACACGGTGCTGAGAGAACCGGTGTCAGAAGCCGAGATAGCAGCAGATGAAAATAAAAACGCGGACGCGTATGCAGAGTTGATTTTGCTTCTAGATGACAAAAGTCTCTCATTAGTTATGAGAGATGCGCCCAACAATGGAAGAAAAGCTTTGGAAATATTGAGAGAGTATTATGCAGGGAGGGGAAAGCCCCGTATAATCAACTTGTACACCACGTTGACATCGCTTCAGAAGGCAAGTGATGAAAGTGTAATGGACTATATCATCAGAGCCGAAACCGCCATCACAGCACTACGGAACGCGGGCGAAACGTTAGGAGACGGACTGCTAGTTGCTATGGTCTTAAAGGGATTACCTGAGAGTTTTAAGCCATTCGCAATACATGTGGCACACGCAGACGATAAAATCACGTTTGCAGAATTCAAGACTAAACTACGTAGTTTTGAAGAGACAGAAAATATAAAAGCAGCTGAATCAAGCGACAGTGTAATGAAGACTCGAGGGAAAACCGGACGGCGACCCGCCAAAACGAGCGCACGTGGTTGGATAAAAGACGACGCAGAGCTGGTGTGTTTCAAGTGTGGCACCAAAGGCCACCGAGCAAAAGGATGTCGACAGAAAACCTGGTGTAGTCTCTGTAGAAGTGACACACACAAAGACGCCACGTGTAGGCGTAAGGACAAGGACAGTAAGAGCAAAAAGGATGGTGCGAGTAAAGCCTCAGAAGACGCCGAGGACTATGTTTTCAAGATGAGAGACGGAGGGGCCGGTACCCAGCGGCAGCCGCCATGCAGCATCCAGGAGAGGGGCCTGATGGTGGACACGGGGGCTACCTCTCATATCATCACGGATATAACCATGTTCAAAAGCTTCGACTGCGCGTTCAGGCCAGAAACGCACAGTGTCGAGCTGGCAGACGGCACCCGGTGCAGCGGAATCGCTCAGCGGAGGGGAAATGCTGAGGTTTCCCTCATCGACAGCAGAGGACAGCGACACAAGGCGGTGCTGAAAGACGCTTTGTTCGTACCGTCGTACCCCCAAAGCATCTTCTCAGTGAAGGCAGCGACCACTAGTGGGGCTACGGTTGTTTTTAAAGAAGATAAAGACGCCCTGATAACCAGAGACGGTACCAGGTTTAACATTCACGTATACGGCAGGTTGTATTTTTTGCACACTGAAGCTGAGTCTAATGATAAGTGTAACACATGTCACGACATACAGACATGGCACGAGATATTGGGCCACTGTAACTATGACGATGTTTTTAAGTTGCAGAACGTCGTTGAAGGTATGCAGATCAAGGGCAAAACAGGCAGACCCGAACAAGGGTGTGAGGTGTGTATACAGGGAAAATTTGCCCAAACCAGAAATAGGGACCCTGATACCAGAGCAAAGGCTCCCTTACAGATGGTACACACAGACCTCGCAGGTCCAGTAGCCACTGAGTCAATAGATGGTTACAAATATGTGCAGTCATTCACTGATGATTACTCAAGCGCAGTATTTGTATATTTTCTAAAGAAGAAAAGTGACACTGTACAGGCTACGGAAAAGTTCCTAGCAGATGTATCCCCTTACGGGAAAGTAAAGTGCATCAGATCCGATAACGGAACGGAATTTACATGTGGTGATTTTCAAGCGCTGTTGAGGAAAAACAATATCAGACATGAAACGTCAGCTCCGTATTCTCCGCACCAAAACGGAACTGCAGAGAGGGGTTGGCGTACTCTTTTTGAGATGGGTAGATGTATGATAGTTGAAAGTGTGCTACCAAAGCAGCTATGGCCCTACGCAGTACAAACAGCAGCAATGGTACGCAACAGGTGCTTCAACAGGCGTACAGGGCAGACTCCTTATGAGTCGTTGACAGACAAGAAGCCTAATGTATCTAAGATGCAAAAGTTTGGATCTGTATGCTATACTTACAAACAGGAAAAGGGAAAACTTGACTCCAGATGTGACATGGGGCGTTTTGTAGGTTACGATAAGAACAGCCCGGCTTATTTGGTGTATTACACAGATACAAACAAAGTTCAAAAACACAGGCTAGTGAAGTTTGTGAGCAAGGCAGCTGTGGAAAAACAAACACAGACGGGTGAGCCAGATCCAAGCGACGACTATGACAATGTGAGACCCCTGACTTGCGAGACCACACAGAGTAGGAGTACAGAAAATGCTCCAGAGCTAAGTGTACAGAGTAGAAGTGCTCATGGTGATAGTCCAGGGACAGAAACAAGGTCCAGTGACCATAATCAAGCACAACAGAGTGTGACAAGTGGTGAACCCGAGAGTAGGAGGTATCCGTCTAGAGAAAGAAGAACACCAAGTTACTTAGATGACTTTGTGACTGAAGACAGTGATAGTGACGGGGTTCATATCACGATAGACTATTGCTGCAGAGCCGTGTGTGGCATTCCACAGACTTATGGGGGAGCAATGGGGTCAGCTAACTCAAAAGAATGGGTAAAAGCCATGGATGAGGAAATTCAGTCCCTGAACGAGAACAAAACCTTTACCCCGACAACACTACCAATAGGCAAGAAAACAGTGGGGGGTAGATGGGTTTACTCCATCAAAACTGATATAGATGGAAAAGACAAATATAAAGCAAGGTTCGTAGCTAAGGGTTACAACCAGAGAATGGGAGTAGATTATGGGGAGACGTTTTCACCCACTGCAGACTTGACGAGTGTTAGGGTTGTGCTACAGAAAGCAGCACAGGAGAATTTACTCCTTCACCAAATGGACGTGAAAACAGCGTATTTGCACGCTCCCATAGACTATGAGATATACATCAATCCACCAGAAGGCTATCAAGAGAAAGAGGGTATAGTTTACAAGCTAGAGAAATCGCTTTATGGTTTAAAACAATCCGGGCGAAATTGGAATAGGGTTTTGCACGATTGCCTAACTGAGGATGGTTTTAAACAAAACCCAGCCGACCACTGTGTTTATGCCAAAGAGTCAAAAGAAGGGAAGGTGATCACCATCATATGGGTCGATGATTTGATCATTGCAGCGAGTGATAAAGAGAGACTGAAAAATGTGAAAGAGATGCTTGCAGAAAAGTTTAAAATGAAAGATCTGGGCAAACTTAAACATTTTCTGGGTATCGATTTTAGTCAGTCAGATGGGTGTGTAAAGATGTCACAGGAAAAGTACACTAACAAGATACTACAGCGTTTTAATATGCAAGACTGTAGAGCAAGAGAAACACCCTGTGAGCAAAAGCTAGAATATACTGAGGATGCAGTAAAGATGGAAGATGTCAGGATGTACAGAGAGGCTGTGGGAAGTCTAATATATCTGACTGTTTGCACCAGACCAGATTTAAGTTTTGTTGTGAGCAGGTTGTCACAATTCTTTGCTGAGCCTACAGAGGAACAGTGGGTCACTGTGAAGCATGTACTTAGGTACCTCAAAGGCACAGCAGAGAAAGGGTTAAGTTTTAGGAGGAATGACAGTGAGAAACTAGGTATACAGGCCTACAGTGATGCCGACTGGGCAGCTGATACCAGTGACAGACGCAGTACCACAGGATACTGTGTGAGCCTTTGTCAGAACAGTTCTCTGATCTCGTGGAAGACTAGAAAGCAGCCTACTGTCGCGCTATCCACATGCGAGGCGGAATATATGGCACTGGCATCAACCATACAAGAGTGTTTATACCTAGAACAGTTACTGGGAGGTATAGATAACTTTAAGTACACACAAACTATAGTACATGAGGACAATCAGGGAACAATCGCTCTCGCCAAAAACCCTGTAAACAGACGAAGATGTAAACATATTGACATAAAGTATCACTTTATCAGGTCTACTGTGAATGAGGGAAGAGTGACTTTGATGTATTGTTCTACTGATAACATGATTGCTGATGTAATGACCAAACCTGTAAATAAGTTGAAACTGAAGAAATTTGCAGGTACTCTTTTTGGAGATTGATATGTGTATGACAGGAGTCCACATACTTTTTTTTTTTTTTTTTTCTTCTTTTTTTTTATAAAGAGTATAGCAATCTGAGTACAAGTGGGGGTGTTAAAATATGTTCATTATGTCCTCAGTTGTATATTAAGAATGTAATGCAGTACTGTTCTGTATTGTGTATAAGCCACAGGGGGGCACTAAGGTGCAGGCTAAAGAGGACGCGTTTGTATTATTGTTTGTTTTGTCCCAAATGTTTTACCGTATTAAGGCTTTTTGACCGTGAGACTGATGTGTCTGCAGCTCGTGAAATAAATATGCCGAAAATGGATAAAGATGGCTCATCTCTATCGTCCACTCTTTTCCTCCGAATGCAACGTTAGCTGCAATAATATAGTCACATAACTCAACATGGCCACTTGGTATTTAAAAAAACTAAAACTTGAATTTAACAAACATAAAATGTTCCAATCATATTTCTGAATTAAATTAATAAAGAAACTAAACGAATTAATGACCACTATTTTAATGGCCGCAAAAGCAGATTTATATTGTTGGGGAGAGATAGAGAAAGACACGGGCTCTGGTCGGACTCGGGCGGCGAATTCTGATAAACTGCAGGGATCTATATTCATTCCCTAGTTCAATTAAAAGTTCCCCGGACTAACTGTGAACAGATTGCACTCCCGTCTTCTTCCCGAGCATGTGAACATGTTCATTTAATATATGAAATAAGTTATTGTTATAAAGACAGACGTTAAAATAATGTTCACATAATAAGCGCCGTCATTCAGGCTGTTCACAAGAGAGGTCTGCTTCCCTTTCGGGTTTCGGGCCGCGTTAATATTTAATGGATAGCTTCGGGCTCGAGTTTGTAGCTAAACCAAAACTATATGCAGGCTACGCTGCTTTCATAGACGCACGCGCACACACATTATTGCACACAGATATCAGAGATCGCGCAGCGCACAAACTGCACGGGAACTTTTTCTTAGTAAAATAGCTTCGATAGGCTACTGACTCGCAACATTATATTTCTCTGCAATGAGGAGGTAAAATCGTTTTTTAAAGTAACTAAGCCTCATTGCTTGTAGAGAGAGACGCGCAGATGCAGGTGCACATGTACGCGCAACTTTCATACCTCTCTCTCTAACTCTCGCTAATTCAAATAAATGATTTGCTCATCAATAACCTATATGAAATAGGTTATTGTTATGACAGACGATAAAATTAATGTTCACATAATAAGTGCCGTCATTCGGGTTGTTCAAAATATGTTTTAGCGAGTAATGTTTTAAGAATGATATTCTGTTTAGCGTAATATGTTTTAAGCCTAATATTCATTAATCAATTAATCAAACGGTTACGTCTTTTTTATGAATGTTCATGCTCATTTTTAAAATATAAATGTCCTAACCTTATGAGCAGTTGATAATCAACGGACTGTTCTGTTAATAAATGCCTCATTCGGTTATGTTATATTAATATGTTTCAGCAATCATAAGTTATGACCATTAATTGTCTCAGGTTAAGATAGACTATTCTCTAATTAATTAAACTGTTATCTTACAGATTAAAAGCCTGAATAGTTTCTCTCCTTCTCTCTCTCTGTGTGTGTGTGTGTATGTGTGTGTGCGTGGGTGGGTGGGTACATGCACAGGAGGGGTGCAATTTTCGAATAGTAATCGAATAATACCCAGCAATTATCGAATATTACTTTTGCTTAAAATGCACATCCCTACTATTTATATTGTTAATAATTTGCATAGTTAATCTTGTTCTTTGGTGTTCAGTTTATAAAGATTTTTCAAATGTTATTTAATAAAAAATATTGTTTTAAAAATCTTTCTTTTTTTTTCTCCCACCCCCCACGAAAAAATCGTGATACGAACCGAATCGTGGGTCAAAAATCGTGATACGAACCGAATCGTGGGTTTGGTGTATGGTTACAGCCCTAGCCTTCGTGCAAAAACGCTGCCTAAAAAAGTGATTGCCTCATAAGGTATCGAAGTCAGCTGCCTATGTTTTCAGATGCAGCCATATTGGTCACTGTTTAGTGGGCTTTGTTTTTAAGTGCGCAACTCACGGCATTTGCTTTTCTTCTGCTGGCGGTTATCAAACAGTGTTGTATTACTGTGGGCGCCCCCTCTGGATTGGGGGTGAATTGCCTGTATTTGTCATAAGGCCTCATGCACCGAACCGAGAGGTCCGTACCGTGACGGTTCGGTACGAATACATATACTGTGCCACCTCTATTAAATAATAATACAGATCGTAAGAATGTTGCAGAATCAAGAGTATAAAACTGTAGATTAGATTCTCAATTTCTCTGGTCAGTGGTATCACCCCCCCCCCCTCCCCAGTCTCATTAACAGTCAGCATTATTTCACAAGTAATTCTGATAGTATGATCAAAGATTTCAAAATAAAATAACTTACACAACAAATTACTAATATTTATTATTAATATCCATTAATATATTAACAAATACAATATATTAATATTGTATTAATATATTAATAATAAATTTTTAATATTCATTTGTTCATAAATTAAGTAGGATTTTAGTTCATGGTGCATATTATTGTTATGGTGTAACACAAATATATAATACATTTTTAAATAAAATGTGCTATTGGTTACTTGTCTCCTTCTGAAATTGGCACAAAAATAATATTGAAAAAGATTTTAGATTTGATTACCTTTCCAAAATCTCGGACATCAAAGAGATCGAAGGCATCAAACAGTTCACTCTTCTTCATCCCAAATGCTTCGCAGCATGCAGACAAGAATGTACGGATATTCTTCAGGCAGAGGAACTGATAAAGCAAAAAAACAAGATACTGTTAACATTTTTAAACGGTTTTGTTTTTGCACACCAACTGAAAAATATAGTAAAATGTATTTAAATACATTTATTTCATGCTAAGTCTACTATAAATACATTTACATGTTTAGGTACTTAATAAAAATAACCTACAATTGTACTTTTATTGTACTAAACTGGTATACTTAATTTCTGCTAAATTGGAACAACTATTTTTGTACTTAATGAACATTAATTGTGCGGAAGTATGCTGAAGTCCAACTTAAGATATACTGAAATATATTTGATTGTGCAAAGTGGAACAAGGCCATTGCAGCACTTCAGGTACACTTTAAATATCTCGCATTTAAAGACCAAAATTATTCAAAAATCATACAATCCTCATCAATAGTGACATTAAAACACATGTTAGGCTTAAAATTAAGAGTGTACATAGTACTCCAAATAAAGTTTATTAATAGTTATTACATCAGTAAGTCTCGTGCGACAGTACATGTTAATAGATTTGAACTTTATTTAGAAATAAATGTATTTTACATATATTACTTTTTAACTAGGGACACTTATTTGTATACATATCAATATATTTGTTTACATATTCACTTACGTATTTGTATATATATATATATATATATATATATATAAAATTAGTATACATCAGGGTGGGGTTAAAAGATTACAAAACAAAATGTAAATGCAAATGCCAGGACAAAGCATTTTGAGGATATAATGGGAATCTATTGTGAAAATGTGGCCTTAAGAGAAATTAATTAGTGGTGTCATTACGGCTTTTCCCTACTGTAGATGAGGAAATTAGATTTCCAACTAATCACAAACAGACTATATTGCCTAATAGGTGCTATTAACAATACTTCTGCAAATTCTTACTATTAAAAGAGCACAACGGACCAACTTTAAAAATGACATGTGAGGTTGCTTTTAACTTCCCACTACTATCAGTTTATTGTCATGATTTAATTTAATTTAAATAATTTGATGCCATTAGTTTAGAATTGTGTATTTAAATGAATGTGAACTCATTCCAAAGCACAAAAACCACATTTATCAAAATACACCATTTGCATGAGTCAGATAAGTGACAGGAATGCCGACTAACGCAGTAAGGGATGTTGTTGAAAATTGCTCTTTTCCGTTGTCTAATGGAGACTATCTCGTCAATCCAGAAGGGTGGATTTGTTAGTTTATAAATCAGTCAGCTCAAAGTTGGATTTTATCAGGTCACTGGAGTGAAACAGGGGCATCTGGGAAGAGTTGTTTGGGCCTGGGCAGACTGCCTGAGACTTCTCAGCCCTAAACACTTACTTACACACAGCAGCGAATCAGACAGAGCATTCATCTGGATGCCTTTTGGGTCCCTACCAAAACACGATGTACATTTAAAATTGATGTTTCATTAGCTCAATGTTTACCCAGTGTGTTGAGAGTTTTGCAGACTGACTGAATGATGAAATATACAAAGAGAACTGTGTATATATCTACCACTGGGCCCTTTGTGAAGAGAAGTCTATGTTACCACTTGCACTGGGGTCACTTGTATATGGCACTGGCTAGTACCTACTATAAAGCCGTCAATGACTTACAAAAACGTCTAAATATACTAAATATAAGACTATAATATGCAGGTTAAACAGAAATGTACATGAAATAGATATTCACATACTGAACATGCATTGAGTCTAAAATTGTGGGGGTATAAGTTTGTGTTTCCGTAACTGAAGAGTATTATAAAAAATAAAAATGATTAATAAGTAATAAAAAAATAACGCTATATTTTTATATACAACGATATATATTTGCGCTCACCTGTGACATCTGTGGTCTGAGATTGATCTCTTTCAGGTTAATGGTGTCGGATCTAAGATTGTTCAGCAGTTGGCACAGAAGCACCCCATCCCGAAGAGTTTGGGCCAAATCAAAAACCTGCGCCGAATCCGCCGTGACCCGATGATTCCGGGCAAAACTTTACAACTGATCAGCCACAAGCTGCACTGCCTCCAGTACTCCATAATGCGCGTATAAAATTAAAGCCAACAACTGTGAAATAAATGTGACACCGTTGAATGAGGCTAAGATGAAGAAACAGCCGAAGCAGAGCGCACACCTTGCGTTACATTTGGCATCCGTGTTTTTTCTTTTGGAGCTTGCGAAACTGAGACTTGTGCGCACTAATTTGGGTTTATCCGTGGTCTACCAGAACTATAAATCCCCATCAGAGGAGTTACGAATTCTAGTACGGCAAAGGATTTATAATCATCGTAGCGTGCGGCGTTGCATCGCAGGCTTCCAATGGTGAAGTCTTAGCACGTGAATATTCATTAATATTGTTGACGCTGCGTGGTTGATCTTCCAGTGGCGACGATTCATCTCATGAATATGAAGGAGCAAATCTTCACCATAGTAGGATCATTTCATCCCCCACCCTATCAAATGCGCTTCCTTTTCCGTTAGTTTTGACTGTCAGATTGATTTTTTTACCTACAGAATGTCTCATATATTTAGACCTCTTGCAGATATCATTCCTCTAAATATCATCCTGAATTTGAACGCATTTGTATTATTCTGTTAAAGCTATAACAAAGAATGTCAATCATGTATGATTAATAATGGTATAACAAAGAAAAACATTACTAATTATGATGTAGGCCTAGTGTAATGCAATAATTTGCAGATTTTTAGTGGGAATAGAGGACATTCCAGATGGATTGAACATGGATTTCCAGAGCTGACCATTAAACAAACAATGACAGAGTAGTGGGTTTAGGAGTAGCAGTTAAACTCACACAGACAGACAGTATGTTATGCTCTTCCAGTAATGCAGATGTGCATATTTAATATCTTACCTTAAATTAATAGTCTATATGATATATTGTGTTTTTTCTATTTTGTACATTGCCTATTTGTATATTATTATTGTATCATCTGTCCTGTCCTGTTGCTGTCATTCTGTTGCACTGTATAGAGCTTCTGTCAACAAATTCCTCGTGTGTAAACATACCTGGCCAATAAAGCTCATTCTCTCTTCTCATTCTCTCTCTCTAAATAATTAGTATTTCAGTAAAAGTATTATTATTAGACGCTTCAGATAATTGTATGAATACAAAAGTTGTAGTATGTCGTGTGAATGATGAATAAAATGAATGATTTGACCATTAGCAAATGTATAAAAAAGTTTACAAATGTATACAAACTGAAAATAGTTTTTTTCAGTTGTTTTTTTAATATAGTTAGTTAAATAAGGCATTGCCTATATTTTTAATTACTATAAAATAATAAAACCAGTCGACTTGACAAAGGAACAAATACAACATTGCACGTGCATTGCGACGTTGTGTTGTCACGTGCTTAGTACCATCCAATCTGCAGCACGGAAAACGCAGTTCCATAACACAAGCGCTTTCACATTAAATGTGTTGTGTAACTTGTACTTCAGACTCTGCTTGAAGAATATAAGATCTCAAGGTGAGAAAGTTTCGTTTTAAACTGTGTTAACCATTAGTACGAGTTTCATGTGTGTATATTGCCGACGACGTGTATATTATATAAGGTAAGCTGCACTAACGTTACAGTTTATCCCTTATTTACTTGTTCTGTTTAACGTTAACCCTTGTATGGTGTTCGGCTCTTTGGGACCCTTTTTCACTTTTTATCAAAAGAAAAAGGATACTATAAATTATTTTTTCAAACTCATACTCATTGGTCTTGGCTCATTTTCTGTGAAGAACATTTATCAGAACAAATGTTCAATATTGTGCACACATATTACATACAGGATGTTCGGGTCCACTGGACCCGGGGGTAATAAAATAGTGTAAATGTTAGGTTCTGTGTACTCTCACTCTGTCCTACTAATGTCTGGGACTGTTATTAGCTTGTGTATGTGTGTGTATGTGCGTAAATGTGTGTGAGAGAGAGTCCGTACGAGTGTGAGTGTAAGTTTGAGTTGTGTTTTTCTGCCCCTTCCATTCCCGCACAAGGCTGTAGCACTGTAATTCATAAATTGTTATTATTATTAACATTTATTTGAAAAAGGGACCATGTACAATTTTAACATAAATGTTTCCATTTCATACATCGTACCGAATTTAGCCAATGGCTAGTTTCCATCTGTGAATTGTGATCTAACAAATATAAAGGGCACATTTTGACCATATATGCTGTTTATATTGCTTGTAATTAATTGGGATGAAGTAAACATCTGAGTATTTTAACATATCATTTTTGATTGTGTTGAATTAAAAACCCAAAACTACAGTGGGTCCACCCATGAACACTGACTGAGTAACACAAATATGAACATGACACAAGGGTTAATACGTGCGTTTTTATCTTGCTGTTACAGATGGCTCTTGCCCTGGCTGACAGGGCTATCGGAGCAATCATTGGATCAGCTGTTGCCGATGCTGCAGGTTTGCATTACTTGCGAATACTAGTAACAAAATATACCAAAAACCCTTATATATATAGCCAAGCAAAACATATTTATATAACTTATAAACATCTCTAATATATCACAAGTGAATTGACGCAGACAGTGTTACAGTACACATTACTGTGTATTTACATAAGCATTGACAAGTACATGCGCATGTATAAACTGACATTATTTTATAGAGATGCAATGTAATCGTACATTATTTAGTCATTACTATAGTATACAATTATAGTAGCAGGTAATGTGTGAAATATTTACACTGTAATCTAGTATTATCCTATAATCAAATATTGACAGATTTTTGTTTATACTGTACGTATACGTTCTGCAGCACAACCTCTCCATTGGGTCTATGACCAGCAGAAGCTGAGCATGTTGCTCTCTGAATGTCCTGAGCCTGAATTCCGTCCTGAGTCTGCAAACCCATTCTACAGGAGGAACACTGGACAGCAGAGCTGCTATGGAGATCAAGCATTCGTCCTCCTGGAGTCTCTGTCTGAGTGTGAAGGTGAAAAATGCATTCTAGTGTGTAAGAATAGGAAAGACAAAACTGTGTTTGAAAATCTGACTAGGATGGTATGAAATCCACCATATTATTTGACCATGTTGTGGTTAATGGGATGTTGATTATTTGGTTATTTTTTGTTGGTTTTAATATAGGTCTGAATGTGGAAGATTTGAAGCAGCGCACTTACAAATTCTTTGGACCCGGATCTGAATATGACACACCAGTCAACGATCCTTACAGAGACAAAGGAGGTCAATTAATCTACTGCACCAGAACATTTTCATATTTGTTTACTCTTTTTATTATTTCTTGAAATAGTTAATTTATTAGTTTTTCTACACACTATGACGACTCAAATAGTCCTTTATATTACAGATAACTGTAAAAAAAAAAAAGTACAGTTATATTTATATATTTATTTATGTAAATGTACTTTTAGTTGATTTGATTTCTAATTATACGATATGAATGTGAATTATATATTATATATTATAAATATACATACAATACAAGCTTTTATTTTTCATTTTCATTTTTAGTTTCATTTTTAGTCATTTTGTTATGTGCTTTTGTCATTTACTTAGTTGTAGTTTTTATTCATTATTATTTTAATTCACATTTTAGTGCTTCAGCTTAAGCTCATATTAGTTAGTTGCCAAGGAAAAAAAATTTCATGTATTATTTGTATTTAATTTCAGCTATATTTCATTTTTTTATATTAATAGCTCTAGTTAACAACATAACCATTTGCACATTTGCCTGTCATAACCCTAGACAGATGGTGTTTGTTTTTGTTTGTTTTGTTTTCAAAATAGGAGTTTTCCTGAATTATTCATGACTTTTACTTATTCTTTCTCAAGCTCCCAGACCTCAGCTACCTATTGAAGGACCCTGGAGACAATCAAGCCTTAAGAGCTTTATTAAAAATGTGGATGCAGGCAAGCCAGAGTCAGGTACTGTCAATTCTGTTGCTGAAAATGAAGTCAGATAACCATCACAAATATTGTGTGTAGCCACATTATTGTTAATAAATACTAATTAATTTGAATGTTTTTCAAATACATAATTCGGAAAAAAAATCAGTAATTTGGAAGGAGATAATAAAGCAATATAATTTATTAAACCTTAATTATGACACTTTTCAGGTTGTGAAATTGATAGCCAAATAGATGGAGTGGCAAAGATGGCTCCCATTGTAGCATGCTATGCTGGAAAACCAGAGATGTTGGAGAGAATTGAGGAAGCCACCCGTGTCACGCAAAACAATGACATATGTGTGGCAGTAACTCTCGCTGCTGCTAGGTTGGTAATATATGATTTGCTTGACTTGAGATGTGTGGCATATCACATATTAGAATGTGTGTGGAAATGGTATAGGAGCTGATCAATGTTAAATAAAAAATGTCTTCAGGTTCTTGGAGCATTTCATCCTGAATGGTCCTGATCCCAAGGCCTTGGATGCAGTGCTGAAACAGCTCAGTGACCCAAACAGAAAAAACCCTCAGGAGTTGGACAAAGCTATAATTGGTATTCACAGCTTTAAATTGTTATTAGTATTGTGAGCTGGACACTTAGTTGACATTTGGCAGCTTTGGTTTGATTAAAAACAACTTTGACTGTGTGAACACTAAATGTATAATATAAAAAAGAACCAAACGACAAGTTTTTAACACACTCTTGGTCACAGATGAAGCAGGATATATAACTTGTCTCTAGCTAATACATCATCTTTATTTGGGATTCATGTCAAACTTAGCATATATCACAAAGACATCATTTCATATCTGAAATCAACATTATTTTTGTTTTGATTTCCTAACTTAGGACACATTCATCAAGTAAAGAACAATTTGAGCAAGAAACCCAAAGAGCTCATTCCCACTGTGTTTCCAAATACTTGAGGTTGGTTACCTGCAGCTGATAAGCTGTTATTATTCTTTTATGTCTGTCCTATGCACACTCTACAGTTAGTCGCATGTATTTCAGCAGCTTTATCATGTCCCTCAGGTTTGCCAGGTGCATTCCAGGCAGCACTGCATGGGGTTCTGACAGCCAGTGGCTATGAACAGGCTATTCGGGACAATATGAGCTGCGGTGGATGCACCTGTAGCAGGAGCTCCTTCATCGGCGCCTGCATTGGCGCTCAGGTACTGCAAAAATCATGACCTTGTTATCTGTTTGACCACATTGTTCTATACATTAAACAAAGTAGGCTTTATGTAATTAAGGTCAAATTATTTTTGTGCTATCTGTTGAACACTTATCTTTCTGAACAATCCATTCCAATCTTTCATCAGATGATTATCATACATACATGACAGAACGACTATGCAGTTATTCTTGCAGTTTTTTTAATGGCTCTTATAATGTGACACTTGTTTTTCAGGTTGGACTTGAAGGAATCCCAAGTTCCTGGAAAAGCAAGACTCTGCGATGCAACACTTTGTTGGATCTCGCAAAGAAAGTTGTTACTCAGCAGCTTTAAACTTTTTAGTATGCAAAGTAAATAAGTGGATGATAACTGGATATAATTGTGTAATCACCCAAGTAATTCTGAGTTTTGCCTACAGATCATCTTTCATGGCTGTTGTGATTTTGATGAGACAATTAATGAACGTTTTAACTTGAAATATTATGAAGTTAAAACTTGATACCTTTGTTTTATTAAATCACAACCTGGCATGCAAAAAATGCATACATTGTGGCATTAAACTTATTTTCAATCAACACACTTTGTATTTGTCTTGTTACTACTCTATTAACATGTCAAATAAGATCAATTATTCAAAAGTTTAGCATATATAAAAAAGCATATGTAAAAAAGAGAAACCCTGTTCTGGCTGATAGCGCTATCTAGTGGACGTTACGAAAACCGCCGATTTATTTAGAGATATACAATTTGATACGATTTTATATATGAGTTTTATTAATTTTACAACCTCAACACACCAGTATATTCTTCTTTCCAAGTATTATTATTCATAAACAATAAATCATATTTTATTTCCTATTATTGGTCGATTTCTGTGGATTTATTTAGACTTATAATAGAAGGATTATTATATGATTAATTTCTTTTTTTTTTATTACTACTTTTGGTTAAATGTGATGGTCAAACTGCTGTCTAAGCAGGCTAGGATTTGAGACCCATCAGTTGGCTATCGTTGAGTTTGTCCTTCCTCTTCACACTCCCTCACTTCTAACAGCTGCTGCTCTGCGTTAGCGGCTACACTACTGACAGATAACGCTACACCACAATAGCTAGACCAGACAGCCTTAACACAGCTTTGCGCGTTTATTTTTAATTGGTTATCTTCTCAGTCGCGTATGGACTATACGATTATTACTACAAAGCGAGATGAATTCATAAGTGTTTTGGCCGGGCGAAGAGAGGCTTTAGCAGGCTAATCTGTGTTTGCTAACAGGCTTCAGCTCAAGACTGATCGTTTGAAACAAGTATTTTATAAACACAGACATGGAGTTCAACGTTAGACGACTAGCAGCGGACGCGGGCACTTTCCTCAGTCGTGCTGTGCAGGTAACGTAACGTTAAATGTCTTTAAATTACCTTAACGTTAAATGTGTTTGGTGTCTTAACTTGTGTTTGTTTTTAACCAGGTTATAACTTACGTTATTTACTTAACTTAACGGGACAGTTCAGACAAATGTAAATGCTCTGTCATGACATGTCAAGTCAGCATGACGGTGGAGCACAAAGGCAAATTGTTATTGACCGACAGCCGAAGTCACCGTTCACTCTCATTATTTTGTCCATAGAATGAAAGCGTATGGTGACCAAGGCTGTCATTCTACCTAATTGTGTGTGTGTGTGTGTGTGTGTGTGTGTGTGTGTGTGTGTGTGTGTGAGAGAGCACGTTACAGAAAAAGTCATATTCATTATTTTTTTCATTTAACGTTAGAACATAAGAGGGTGGAGACGTTTTCATTAAAAAAAATGTAGTTTTCTATCTCTTTAAGAAGTAGTAAATAAAGTTAATTTGTAGCAGCAATGAAAGTTTGTCGTGTTACTATAACTTTAATAAAAAATATGTTATATATATTCATTACTGACTGTTAAGATAGTTAATCAGACATGTATGTTTCTACATATGTCAACTGTAATAATATACTATAACAATGCCTCCTATGGTATTTTTAAATCTAATCTTTGATGTCAATATAGCTTTTACTTGATTACTGTTTTTTTGTCTTCACTTTTTTTACATTCTATTACATTTCATTTATATGTTGTTTTTTGTACTATTGCGTACTTCTGTATTTGTTTAGATTGTTTTGGCTTTGTTATAAATTGATTTGAGAAAGCAACGTTTAAAGGCACTATACTAAACAAAATATTATAATTGTTACTAATAGGAATGTAAACCATGGAAAAAGGTCAAATGTTGGCCAGAAATGCAGTCTAGGTCAGCGGCTCACTAGGCTTTGGTTTAAAGACCACAGCTGTGCGTGTGAACATTAATAAGTCAACTGTAAAATGACAAACTGAAATACTGAAATAACATGTGTTAGAACAGTCAATAAACTGTTTGCAATCCATGTAGTTCACAGAGGAGACGTTTGGGCAGGCGGAGAAGACTGAGCTGGACGCCCATCTAGAGACCCTTTTGAGTCGAGCAGAATCCAGCAAGCACTGGACGGAGAAGATCATGAAACAGACAGAAGTTTTGCTGCAGCCAAACCCTAGTAAGAGAAGAGTGTGAAGTTCCCCATCTGCTCCTTGCAATAGGATTAAGACCCAGCCTTAATGATGCATATTTTTAGCTGTTTAGCCAGGAAGTCAAAACCATGTGGGTTATATCTACATTTTATGATTATAGATTTTATTACAGTAAGAAAGAAACACATCCTGTCTTTATAGCAGGTTTTGGTGACATTGGTGTTTTTACCACACTTTGCTTTATCTTCCAAGCACCTCATACAATCAATAAGGTGAAAACTCATGATTCACAATAACGCTTTGTAAGATATTTTTGATGTTCAGCAGCAGTAATGGTTAATAGGCCTTGCTTAAGAGGATGCATGTGGTCTCATCTGACTCTCACTGCTCTTAATTGAATTTGTCTGATGTTTGTACTTGGAGATGTCCGGATGGAGGAGTTCCTTTACGAGATGCTGGACAAAAAAGTCCCAATGCGTGCCAACAACCACGAGTTACTGGGGGAGTGCATGATCGACTCCGGACACGAGTTTGGACCTGGAACAGCATACGGTAAACTCATTATTACATAAGATCGTCCCACTCACACAGGACCCTGACAGTATCAGCTAGTGTTTGGAGCTATAAACATATAGCAACCATGCTTTTGTATGTAATCATGTTTGTTGATGTGATACCTTTTATTTATAGTAAAGACATATATTTAGAAATTACATTAAGCATATAAGTTACCTACGCATATGACTGGAGTTGGATGAACACTGGCACAGCAAATACATGTTTACATGTCTATTTGTTTTTTTAACATAACATTTTGTACTGATCATACAACTATACAGTTATGTGTCTAGCGATTTATACACTAGCAGCCAAAAGTATGGAATAATTGACCCTTTGCAAAAAAAAAACCTCCGTTAATGTTGCTATGTCTGACAAGCCATGGCCCAAAAATACATCGCGGAGCAAAGAGGAAACCGACAATGCACCGACAGACAAGACAGAGCAGGTTACTTTTGGTATGAAACAAAGCCTCAGCTTTCAAATTTTGTAAGAAATTCAAACAATAAATACCGTTTTACGTTTCACTTGAATGTGTCATGACAGATCGCTGTAGCGCCTCAGTACAAGTGAGGTTCATCCCTTCCTCTTAACTAATTATAGCACAACATAAACATGAATGAACATCAGAAGGTATCTTGTTTCAAACACGGAAAAATGTCAGTACACACCATTTTTCAAATGCACAGTTCAAGTGCATTTCATAGTGCACTTGATAGTTCAACATGAATCTACTCTCCGTGTTTGTTTGTTGGACAAAATGGCAGATGCGATGTTACGATTGGTCGGATTGCCTGTCAATCAAACTCACTGCGAAGGGTCAATTAGGATTTTTTTATGTTTTGAAGGTTTTCTTGTGCTCACCAGGGGTACATTTGTTTGATCAAAATTGTAAACCACAGTAATTGTGCAATATTATTACAGTTTAAAAAAACGTATGAATATATTTTAAAGTGTAATTTATTCCTGTGACGGCAAAGCTGTATTTCCAGCAGCCATTACTCTAGCCAAATATATTTTTGGTTATTATCGATGTTGAAAACTGCTTAATATTTTTTTGAAAACCACGATACATTTTCTTATTAAAGATTCTTTGGCGAATGGAAAGAACAGCTTTATTTCAAATAGAAATATTTTGTAACATTACATGTCTTTTATATATTATAATGTATGTAGGTTGAAAGAACTGAGAAGTGTGGCTGTTAATAAACTCTTTGAAAGCTCCATATACTGTATATTTAATATTAAGCTGACAACTGTTCCTGATGTGTGTGGGTTGAGATGAATGTCCTCTCGTCCTCTGATGTGTTGCAGGTAGTACTCTCATTAAATGTGGCGAGACTGAGAAGCTGTTAGGCAGTGCAGAAAAAGAGTTCATTCAGAGCTCCGCCATTAATTTCCTCACTCCCTTTAGGAACTTCATCGAGGGAGATTTTAAAACCATATCGGTGAGCATCAGCATACCACTGAACATGCCTATATTATACTGTATCTTCTAATTTGTTGTTTTGTTTTGGGGTTTTTTTCACAGAAAGAACGCAAACTGCTTCAGAATAAGCGTCTAGATCTGGATGCAGCCAAAAACAGAGTGAAGAAGGCGAGAGCGACTGATGCTCGCTCTGCAGTTAGTATTACACACACACACACACACACACAGAGAGAGAGAGAGAGAATGTAATAATCAGCAGTTTTATGCTTCAAGTGGCATTTTCAGCTTAACCATACTCTCAGTTTTACAGCTTTTAGGGAAAAGAAGCTTGAAGAGTGAAAGCTAGCTGCCGGCTGTCTTCTGCTCTTAGTGCAGTTGAACTAACAGAGAAGATGCTCGTGTTAAATGCCCTTTTGCGTGTGAGCTGCTGTCTTTGGATCTCTAACCTCTCTTATTTTCCCCAGTTCTCTCTCATTATGTCTCTCTCTGTCTGCTTGCCTGCCTTCGTCTGAAGGAGCTGAACTCAAGCCCTCCGCTGGGAGAGGAGTATGTGGCTCACTTTTCTTACATGCTCAGCTTCTTGCATGTCAGGTGGTTAAAGGTTTGTCTGCTGTGTCTAATAAAACACCTGCCCTCTTTTGCCCTTCACAAATCTTTTCGAAAATGATTTTGTGAGCGGAACATTTTATGTTCAAGACCACATTTCGATAAACACATGCTTGTAATTCTGTCCAGCTCAACAGTGTCAATTCAGCATGTGTTTATTGTGTTCATCATGACCTCATATTTGGTACATCTTAATTTGTGAGATATTTAACTTTTAGGGCAACAGAATGCAGTTACTGTGTTTGGTGTTTTTGGCTTTTCTTCTGTCCATTAATAATGTATGAATATTTGTGCCTGTGTAGTCTCAACTAACAATATGATTTGTATTAAAGATGCACATTAATTATTACCTTCCCGTATTAGATTTGTTATTGTTTATTTGGTATTTAATTGTGATGCTCATTTTACATTTAGATTATAATACCTTTGACATCATCCAGCATTTAACTTTAAAAAAATATTTAAATAATAACTAAATAACTTGTAAAAAACTAAGCACTGTAAAATGTCATTTTCAGCAACAAAAAAAGAGGAATTTATTGTATTATACTGTTTTTAATCATGTTGTGATTCCTAAATTGAATTGTGACATTTAAAATAATTGATTTAATGTTTTGTTCTTTATTTATTAAAACAAACTTTTTTATATTAATATCCTTATTTTATAATGCTATACATTTTATATTATACTATTGATAAAGTATTCCAAGGTGCATTAGGATACGTTTCAAAATTGCAAGATTCATTACGTTAGTAAACTTAGAAAATATTTTGCGATGAGGCGAATGTGTTTTTTAATCATGTTTAAGTGCTGCATGTGCTTCACCTGTTGTGACACTGCATGATTCAAGTCTTCTTCCCTTTGTTGCGTGCTTCACGTTATTCTTTGTAGCTCCCTGTTTTGGTTCCTCCCAGTGAATGTGTCTCTGCATGAATGGTGAAACCATTATCCGACCGGTTATGAAAGCTGTTGACTGCGAGTAGTGATCCGTTTGTGTGGTTTAAGTTGATGTGTTTGCTTGACCTGACGAGTTTGTTACTGTTTCTGAATGCTGGCCAGCTGTGGGCTGAGGAGGTGCAGCAGGTGAGTGTGCTTGAGTCTTTCCTCCCCTAAGCCTGTTGAAGAAAACACATCTTTGATCAGGGAAACAGAAACGCCTGCCCTGCCCTGATAGTACTGATATGATATCATGAACTCACTCTGCCACGTGAATGAGGAACTGCTCTTACATACAACACAAACACATTCTTGTGTCCAGCAGAGGGAGCTAAAAAGTTATTTATGCTCCCACCTGCCTCTGTCTGAGGCAGTATGTCCATATGACTCTGAGCCTGTTGATGGGGCTAAATGTGCATATCAGCCACAGTGATTTTTTTAATGTTTGTGTTTCCCTCAGGCAGAGACAGAACTGAGGATAGCACAGAGCGAGTTTGACCGGCAGGCCGAGATCACCAGACTTCTGCTGGAGGGTATCAGCAGCACTCATGTACGCTCACACATCCTTTATGTCTATCAGTGTTTCCTCCTGCAGCACCACAGCAAAGAGAGATGATGCTTTACCCAAGTTAAATGCATATAATTATCATCATTTACTCACCCCCTTGTTGTTCCAAACCTGTCCAAACATTCTTTAAAATATTTAATTTTGTAATTTTGCAAAAGGTTGTGGGTTCAATTCCAGGGAACACACATACTGACAAAAATGTATAGCCTAAATGCACTGTAAGTCGCTTTGGATAAAAGTGTCTGCTAAATGCATAAATGTAAATTAAATTAATGACTTTTATGAGTTGATTTATCATTTAATTAATCAGTCTAAAGATTAATTTATTGAATCAGTCCTAATAAATGGCTTCATAGACTGTTCTTTTAATAAAATGGTCATTTAATCAATAAGTCAAAAGGCATTTTTTGAATCCGTCTTAATGAATGACTTCTACCAGCCTTTCATTTAATGAATAAGACAAAAGACTTGTTCTTTAAATCAATCTTAAATCATTATTTATGGGACCTTTGAATGAATCAGTCAAAAGTCTCGGTCTTTAAGGACTGTTATTTTAATGAATCGGTCTAAATTAATTACTCCATGAATTTGTCAGAACAGATCCGGCTGGTTTTTAATACAAACTGTTAAAAGCGCTTTAAATATGTTCGGATTACTGTGGATTTATGATATACTAATAGACTAATCTATAATTAGACTGCTGTATATAATATGCGCTAATGGCTGTGCTCTCCTCTGATCAGGCTCATCACTTGCGCTGTCTGAATGATTTTGTGGACGCCCAAGCTGCATATTATGCCCAGTGTTACCAGTACATGGTCAATCTACAGAAACAGCTGGGAAGGTTGGCTCACTTTTATAACTATGCATTTGTTTGTACTAGTTATGCATTTTTTCACTCCAAATCCTGTTTTATGCTAAATGCATCCACAATGGAATCATCTGTTCTCTCAAACAGTCAAATTGCGATGTAAGCCATGATTTTCATTCATTGATAAGTGTATGTACATTCAGTTATTTCTATATTTAAACCTACCATTGTTTACTGTTTCCATATTTCCTCCAGCTTTCCATCTACGTTCTCTAATAACAATCAGCCGGCTGGCAGCTCCTCCGCCAGAATCTCGGTTCCCACGGCACAGCCGGCCGCCTCACTGCCTGCTCCGCCGCCCAGCCAGACCTCACCCGCACTCAACGAGCTCCGCAGCACCTCAGGCACCCGCAAGGCTCGTGTGCTCTACGACTACGACGCCGCCAGCAGCAGTGAGCTCTCTCTACTCGCCGATGAGGTGGGCCTTTATCACATCCTTTCAGATTGTCATAAAATGAATCATTGAAAGTCTTAATGGTCAAATATTTCCCTGTCAGGTGATCACCGTGAGCACTGTGCCAGGCATGGACTCTGATTGGCTGATGGGGCAAAGGGGGAATCAGAATGGCAAAGTGCCAATTACTTACTTGGAGCTGCTCAATTAAAGTCAGCAAGAAGTGCAAAAAAAAATCACATTGTAGATGTGATTTGACAAGAGTAACACTCCAGATGTGATCAGAGGAAGATCAGTTTAATGTAGCTCAAAGCAATATAAAAGTCTTCTACACTGCCATGTCCTGTTGTGTGAACGTCTCTTCTGCTGTTCAAGGGGCGACATAATAGCCTTACAGTAACGAAAAGCAGTCCGAGATTGCCAACTATTCGTCAGGTTTATGTGCCAACTGATTTCATTTTTTTTACTGCTAAACTAATTGAGTGTGCTATAATGTGCTATGTGGCTCTTAATAAATATTATATTAACCTGGTTTGTGCGATCTTTCATTTTTTTTCTTCTTTAGAATTGTTTAATCATATTGTCTTCGTATCTTTCAAGGTCACAGACCAAGCTGCACACACTGGATGCTCATTTTGAAAAACACCATAGTAACAGTGAACTGAAATGCTGACCTGAATCTTGACCACTGGGTGGCAGTATTGTCAATTTGTGAAAATGTAAATACTGCAGCTAAAATCTACCAGCATACCTCTTATTGCTGGCTTCACTGTAGAACAGAGTTGCAAAAATAGTGGTAGTGTGTGGAAACGGTTTCCAAACACTCCCTGGATAAAAGCGGTGTTATTGTTAATTAAAAATAAAATTATTAACTGAACTAAAGCTGAAGAAATGGCAAGCGGCATGGGAAGAATGTCAAAATAACAAACTTTTTCAAATCAATTCTGTTGTAGGAACAATACATATGTATTATTTTAAATCTAGGCATGACCAAGTTGTGTATACAAGGTGTCGTATTGGACATAGTTTAACTAAATTGGGGAAGAAGCACCAAAATGTCAATATTGTGGGACTCATTTGACGGTGAAATGTCCTTTTGGTCTGCCCAATATTTAATGTCATGAGACAAAGGTTATTATCAGGACAATCGCTTAAGGATTTTTATAGAATTTTATGTTCAATATTTTGTTTTATTTGTTTTTTTATATTTTGTATTGTGTACTACTTCATTGTTTTTCTAATGTATAATCTTTGTTTGCCAAGAAATAGCCAGTGAAACTGTGGCAATAAACAAAGTCTGTTAAATCAAGAAATAAAGTTGAAATAATGAAAATTAGGCAACTAACTGAAAGTTTAAGTTGAAATAGTAAAATTACTAAAACAATAAAATACACATACAAAGCATATATTAGTTCACCCAAAAATGAAAATGATCTTATTAATTATTCATCATGTCGTTCCAAACCCATAAGACCTTTGTTCATCTTCGGAACACAAACTAAGATATTTTTAATGAAATCCGAGAGCTCTCAGACGCTCCCATAGACAGCAACACAACTGCAATGTTTCCAGGTCCAGAAACGAAGCAAGGCCATCGGTAAAATCTCTTAAGGACTTGTATTTTAAGATGGAACCAGAAAAACTTTTAAAATTTAAAAAAGAAAGTAAATTTAAAGAATCTTTTATAGAATTTTATGTACAAAATTTTGTTTTATAATGGTTTTATTTATTTTTTATAAATTCAGTAATAAGTTTTCTGTTCCTGTGGCTCAGTGGTAGAGCATTGCATTAGCAGCGCAAAGGTTGTGGGTTCAATTCCCACGGAACACATACTGACAAAAAAATGTATAACCTGAATAAATCACTTTGGATAAAAGTGTCTGCTAAATGCATAAATGTAAAATAGTCCATGTGACATCAGGGGCTCAACCATAATTTTACAAAGCTACGAAAATACTTTGTGCGCAAAGAAAAGCAAAGTAATGCACACAAAGTTGGCACACATAAATTATTCTCGTAGCTTCATAAAATTATGGTTGAACCCATGATGGAGGGTCCGAGAGCTCTCGGATTTCTTTAAAAATATCTTAATTTGTGTTACAAAGATGAACAAAGGTCTTATGGATTTGGAACGACGTGAGGGTGAGTGCTTAATGACAACATTTTAATTTCTGGCTGAACTGTCCCTTTAAATAGATAGTTCAGCTAAAAAAACTAAAATCCTATTTAATGCAAAAAAATATATATTTTGAAGAATGATGGTAATCAAACAGTTGACGGTAGCCATTGACCTCTTAAAGTACTCCATACTATAGAGGTCAATGGTTACCGTCAGCTTTTTAATTACCATCATTCTTCAAAATGTCGTCTTTTGTATTCAACAGAAGAAACTCATACAGGTTTGGAATAAGTGGAAGGCGAGTAAATGATATTTCTATTTAAATAAACTGAAAATATAAAATAAAAGCTTCTTCAAAATATGAATTAACGCTATACTATTATACAAATTATAATAAAATAGCACTGGTTGGGCTGCTCTTTGGGAAATACAAACTACACATTTTACTTTTAGTTGTCTTTGCACATTAAGCTAAAATAGAAAGTGTTTCAACATAAAAAATGTTAAAAATCAGTTTTCTGTTACGAAATGTCAGATTCATAACACTTACAAATGCTTTTATTAACATATTTTGTTCTGTCGTCAAAGATAATCATACATATTTGACAACTGTCAAACATAGTCTTCAATTTAATAGTACTATTATCTATCAGAATGACAGAATATTTAGCATTTTATTTGGGTTGAAAATTTCGAGTTTCACAGCAAATTCATGCAACCCCCATCACAATATCTGGGTTACGTTTGGAATGGCACTTCCAAGAGAAGTTCATTACAGAGGAGTCATTAGGCAGCAGAATCAGATGAGCACATACATGAAACACTCATCTGAAACGGTTGAGTACCGATGAGACGTCGTCTACGTTTCATTTCAGAGGTTTCATGAGGAGAAATTTGGGAGGAGTTGATAGTTGCATTCACAGACTGGCATGATATCCAGGACTTCGAGTGACAGCCTCCAGGATGTTAATACAGTAATAAATCTCAACACTGTCTACTTTTATCTGTGCGGAACCCTTTGAAACTTCAAACATCATCATGGGTTACACAAAAGTATCAAATTACATACAAAAGCTAGTAGTTGGGCACTGTGGATGGCTGGCATACACTGAAAACTTGAAAATAAATTAACCAACATATAAAGAAGTCCTCTCTTCAAGCAGGGCTCTGTCGATGAAGCGTGTCTGTACAATGACTTGCAGCAGTAGTCGTGTTAGTGCCGGAAAGTGAAGCGGTTGAGCAGTAGTAGCCGTCTTTTTTTACATTAATAATAACATAGCGGGAACGCCCTCCCACGATGTTCCACAACGTCTGGGAGCGATGCCGTGATTGTAACCAACCATAAAGTGCTTCGCAGTTGGACAATAAAAATAAAACATTTACACTGGGATAAAAACACGAGTTCAGGCACAACCGCGAATGTACCGATGTCTCTCATTTTTTGAACGGTGTCAAGCGTCCAATGTTGTGCCAGAAATTGGAGGTCTTGCGTTTGGGTTCAGCCAACATGATGACCTGCTGCTGGGGCAGGGAGGTGGGAAGCGTGGGGTGCTTCTGACGCAGCAGGAAATCATAGTAGGGCCTGGTCACAGCTGCAGAGAAGAGGACATAAACAAAGGGTCAGGTCCCGAGAGATTTCGATTATTAGAGAACGGGACACATGTACATATGGGTTTAGTAGACAAGCTTGTTTTGGTCGTTGGTTCTGCGTGTTTGAGTCAGACCAGTTTTTAGAGTATGCTGATATTATTGAAAGTTATGCTGTAAATGGGTTAAGTGTGTACTTGTAAGGGAAGCATGGGTTGCCAGTGAATTACAGAAACTAGATCAGTTACTGTAAAAAAAGGCTGGGGTATCGATACAGATTTTCTGATTCAATTCCATTTGATCATTCATATGAAAGTGATTCTCACCTCAGCTAATGCTGGACATCTTGTGCTCAGTTACAAAAACTGCACAATAACTGAATCATAAAAAATACTCTTAACTTAAAATAAACTTACAATTGATTTTCTTATGCAAAACTGCTATTTTACATTTTTATAATAATTAACATTAAAATATTGTAAAACAATTTAACTGGCTCACATGAGTCATTGAAATCAGACTGAATCCGTTTGCTCAGCTTGTTGATTCACTAAAAATAACTATTTTAAAAGATTCATTTGTTTGTGGATTGGGCTACACTGATTATTCTGTATAGTTTATGTCACTAAAAAGAACCAAAAGGTTCATTAGTTAGCCAATTGGACTACATTATTTACTTTGTATGTTGTTAATTCACTTAAAATATCTGGTATAAAAGAGACTTCTGTTCATGAATATGTTTGTGAATCAGACTACACCAGTCATGGAGCATGTTACTGTTTGGACAACTTAAAAAAGCTGGAATTTCATATTTTTATTTTATCATATTCAATTCAGATGACAAACTTTGGTAAATTATGATTTAAATATTGATCATGATTAATCAGAAAACCAATATTTTGACCCAGCCTCAGTTAAATTAGCAGATAAGTCACACTAACACACTGTGGAATTACCCTGGACTACTCGATCGGCTCTCTACTTTGAGAGGATACCCAAGATATTGCCCTGCGCAGGACCCCAGGGGGCACCCTAACCCCCCGCCCCTGCCTACGCTGAGGGCCTTCAGGGAGGAGAGGTGAAGTTAAGGTGGCCCTGGGAGGCAGAGGTCCTGAAGGTTCAGAAAAACGTAGGCACTTGGAAGTTTTGGGGTGAAGAAGTGAAGGAGTTCTGAGTGCCAAAAGATGCTGTAAAGCTAATGCTGTTCCAGGGCAGTGAGGTAATAATGAAACACAACACAAACATGGTCAAACACGTGCTTGTGAACAGATGAACAGCGACCACACATGACACAACTCATGATTTCAGTCTCCACACTATATCCTGGATCTCCAGCATATAATAATGACAGAAAAGATACAAGTCAACTTGACAAAACAGCTGAAATTCACCTTTGGGCTTCCCTGTTGGATGACTTTTAGATGCATTCAACATGGCCTGCTTCTTTTGGACCTCTGTGATCGTAAAACCTGTTTGGAAGACAAAACAAAACTATTAATACAATTATTCAACTGTGGGGAAAAGACCAATACTTCTGCCATGTACAAACATTATATAAAACTAAACAGATCAGCAAATATGAATACATAAACAAATATTTAAAATGTTTCATGGCACTACCAACAGTTTGAATGTGCATTAGTGATAGTTGCCTCAGGATCATTATTGTTAACAAAGCTTAAGTACTAAAATACACTATATTGCCAAAAGTAATGGTTGTTTACCAAACACCAATGACTTGTACATTCATTATATGGACAAAAGTACTGGGACACCCCCTTCTTTAGAAAAGAAAAGGGCACTTCCAAACTGTGGCAACAAAGAAATTAATGTACTAAAAAAAATTATTTCCACCTCTGTTGCAACAGTTTTGAAGTGTATGAAAAGATTGTATCCATACGTATAAGTCATTGGTGTTTGATGATGAATTTTTGGCTCAAGGTCTGCATTTAAAGTCACACCAGAGGTGTTCAGCTGGGATTAGGACTTGGCTTTCTGCAGACCAGTCAAGTTCTTCCACACTGACTGGCTGGATAATTTTATGTTCATAATCACCCTGGAGTGCTCATAATTGTGAATATGAATGGGAATATACCTCAGAGATATGTTACTCATAAGAATGTCAAGGGGGTACCAATAAGTGTGTCCAACGTGTATTTAAGGAAAAACCTTTATTTCATAATGAGATTTCCCTCATTATCAATTGTTTTACTTCAATGAAATACTATATTTTTTGATTTATTTTAAATAAAAGATCAAAAGGATTAATAAAGCAGGTTTATTTTCAGAGCCTTCTTTGATCATATTTACAAGGGTGCCAATAATTCTGACCACGACTGTATATGAATATATAAAATCAATTCAAATTATTAATATAACTGCAGCTATAGCATATAATAATATATCATTAATACTAAAATAACTGTTGCCAGGATAGGTTGTTGCTTACTGGCTTCATTTAAAAGAGGCCAAGCCTTTCTAGTCCCTAGATATGACTGAGGATGTAATTCTACATGAATATTTATTTTATCGTCTGACAGGTGGAAATTGTAAATTCAATCACCAAATGATTTCAAGTTGCCATTTACGTCCATTTTTGTTGATGGAGAACAAATTATGCAAGATGACCATTTAATAATCATTTTTAAAGTCTGTGGACAATAAAATCAATGCTTTTATTTGTGTTCTAAGAGCTTGTTCACCTGTTTCGAGGTCGTGCTGGACCTGTTCCCGTTCATCTGCAAAGGGAACCAGCGCTGCTTCTGCTCGGGTTTTTTGGCACACAGAAGGTGGACCTCCTCTCTCCAGGAGAACATAATTTCAAGGCATTCTTCACACTCACGTTAAAGTCCTTTTCCTTCCCATCCTCTACATCCACCACTTGCATCTGATCCATGTCTAACCGACCCTTGTAGTACAGGATGTCCCTCCGAAGCAGATCCTGTGGTGCCAAGCAAGTAGAACAATCATATAAAATAACTACTTTAACTGGCTTTACCACTGCCATGGCCAGTTACTAACCTTCTTACAGAAAACCAGTTGAAACCCCCAAACCCGCTACAGCCCATCCCGAGCTGCCTTTGCAGATGTGTGGGGAGGTCCTTTATCATCTGGAAACTCGATCAGAGCTTTTGCTCATATGTTTCACCCTAAGCAGGGGAAAAAAGCATGTGAGACACACAGTTCTGGAGTGCCTCAGTGTTGTGAATAATTCCAAGATACTTGTGTAATTTACTCCAGTCCTAATGGAGCTTATGATGAGCAATTTGTCAATATTCTCAGCGCCTCTTTTTCATTGATCAGTCTGGCCACATT